>LGRN01000186.1:0-47440 GCA_001883825.1 Emergomyces pasteurianus Ep9510 | reverse complement strand
CCCCCTGGTGTTTTTAACGTATACCAAAAAAAAAAAAAAAAAAAAATCATGTCCACGAATAAACCGCTCATTACATCTTTCAGTCGACCCAACCATCCTCAAAAAGGTTCTCACATCCGGCCTTAACCGCGTAATCGAAGCTGAACCCCTCGTCACCAAATACGACACCATTGTTGGCGACGGTGACTGCGGTGTCGGCCTCGAGCGCGGCGCTCAAGCCGTCCTCTCCTTCCTCAACAACCCTGCCACAGCCCTCACAGACGACCTCGTCACCTCCATCAACAAAATAATCCCCATCGTTGAAAACACTATGGACGGCACTAGCGGCGCCATCTACGCCATCTTCCTCAATGCGCTCGCCCACGGCCTCCGCGAGCATGCACCGCAAACACCCGCCCCGGCAACCGCTCAGGAATGGTCAGCCGCGCTCCATCATTCTCTGCAGGCCTTGAGCAAATATACACCCGCCCAGATTGGTGACAGGACGTTGATTGACGCTCTTGCGCCATTCATCACTAAGCTGGCAGAGTCAGGGGATCTCAGGGCGGCTGCTAAGGCGGCAGAGGACGGAGTGGAGTCAACGAAGCATATGAAAGCCAGTTTGGGCCGCTCTGTGTATGTGGGTGGTGAGGATGAGTGGATTGGGAAGGTTCCGGATCCAGGCGCGTTTGGCTTGGCTCAGTTTTTGAGGGGGGTTACTGATGCAGTATAAATAACTTGAAAGTTATTTTTCTTCTCTCTCTCTCCCTCTTTCTTACTTTCTTTTCCTATTAAAGGTGTCTTTTGAGCGCTTGATAAATATAGTGATGGGTTCCGTTTTATGTTTCTGATATTCTTCCCATTCGAGTTTTGAGCACAGGCAGCTGTGCGTTTTGATTGTCTGGTTTGTTTAAGTTTCTTTTTATTTTATCAGGCCTAATACACACCTACGGAGTACTTAATACCTATTTACCTATTCCATTTGTGGGCGTACGTATTTAATAAATATATAAGTACGGAGTAAACTTCTACGTTTCCTCGTTCGCCTTTGATTATCGCGGAATCGTGGATGCGATGTTTAATTTAATTAATTTGAGGGATGATATTGGATGACACGGGAAAATATACTACTCATATGTTTGCGTGTATATAGTAAAATTTACATAACGGGGTACGACTAACTATGTAATAACTTCTTATCTAACTATTCTATTCTCTTCTCCTCCAGATAGAAATGTGATCTAACAAAACAAATAGAATTGACATGAAAAACCTCTTGACATGAGTGATTTTGACCCTTGGTTCTAGCAGAAGACGGGGATCTTTTTATAAAAGACATAAATCGCAAGTCAATCAAACTGCATGTAGAGATAAACAGATTATCCCTTCATCATTCTACAATACTCTAAAAGAATATTAACGGAAGCGCAAGACCTAGTCCCACGAACCCTATTAAATTAAAATTTCCCACCATGTCTGAAATTCGAGAGGCAGCAGACTTCGCGCCTCCCACACTACCACGAGCAAATCCTAGAGTGGCATTCCACTCAGGCACGGGCCGGTCCATAAATAATTGATCCGACCTCTCATTGTCAATCTCTCCGTGAAAGACCATCCGGGCCCGACCAACGACCGAGTCGAGTTTCTCATTGCTCACAATGAAAAGTCCTGACATCGACACATGCGCCGTCCGCGTGCTGAAGTACCCGGAGACCCTAGGCACAGGGATCGGATTCTCGGCCCAGTCATATTTTTCGTCCCGATTTGGGCCATGAAGGGCACCCGAGAAGAGAAGCCGATCCTCATCGCGCTCATCGCAAATACCGGAGGCGTTGAACTTGAATTCTTGATTGCGTAGGAAGTCGGCTACATTCATTCTACCCTCGAACCGGTATAGAGCCTCGTTGTCGCCGTCGCCGCCGTCGATGCTGCTGTTTTTAGCGTCGGTCATGTTGTAGAGCCATATCGGCCCATGAGTTGACGTGCTAGGTAATGATCATTAGTAATTGTTAGTAATTTCTTTCACTCCAGTACATATCCATTTGTGGTTTGTTCTAAAAGACGTACGCCGACCCAGAATACGCATGATTCTCTTGAAACTTCGAGTAATTGGCAGATTTCCGTTGGGTTGGTCCCGTACCCGGAGTCAGGTTGAAATGCTTGTCCCATGCCTCAATGGAGAAGTAGAACGGATTATTCGTGGGGGTTGATTTTGGAGAGTCCTCCAGAAATCCTGCGATTGCATTCATAGATATTTCGAAAGTCCGATTCTCATACTCCTGGCACGGGTATTTTGTAGATTCGGAGGGGTAATCAGGGGGATTGTACATGGGAGTAAGGAAAATTGTGAACGTGCCATTGTAATACCTAGGACAGTCAATAACAAACTTCTTCCGTGGCGAGCGGCAAGAGGCCAGACGTACGAGCCAACGTCATTGTAGTAATAAAAGTCCAAGCCGGTCACATTGTCAGGCCGTTTGCTGTCCTCTCGATCATAGGGGCTGATCCGAGAGAACGCGGGTTGCGCGAGGAGAGCTGCAATAAGTGTCCACTTCATAGTTTCCTCTTCTTCAATACCATGCGGCCAGACGTGGTATCATACATTGAGAAACCGGCCTGGGAAAGACTTTATATATAATTATGGAGATGTCGCTTGTTCCAGTATCCATATCAGGTTGTAGCGCTGCCAAGCAGCTCCAACTGGAGACAAGCTCATGGAGAGAATACGAGGTTGGTTCATGAAAATGCTGCATATCATTGAACTATGTCAGGACTAAATATGGAGTGGGAACCTCATAGCACCGGATTTGGTCCCGTTGCTACGGAGTAACTACTCTGTACTGGTTAGCTTGCGGACTGGGGATGGAGCCGGGAGTCGACAGGTAGAAAAGTTCCCTCACCCCTCAACATTGTTTTGTTTACCCAACAACAAGTCGGGAATGGTTGAATTTGTTTCTTTCCTTCGGCATTATAATTACCACAGTTTCTGAGAAAAGGCCCTGTCTGGCTGGCTTTGTTGATGATTATCGTCTTCCCGGTTGCTTGAGTAAATCAGAGCTGGAAAAAATGCCATGAATTGGTCGCTTGATGCCTGGCCTTGAAAGTGGTTATCCACCATTATTAGTATTGTTATTGGCTTGATGCCAGAGGTTCGTCTCCACCCATCATCCCTAGGGTATGTAACTTATAATAAATACTCCGAACTAGGAGCGGACGAGGGATTCGATCTCCGCCACCTCCGCGCAATCTTCAAATTTCATGTGCTCACGGACCCCTCCGTCCGAGGTTCAACAACAATAGAATTTATAATATTTTTGAGCCCAAGTTTAAAGGTTGGTTGAATGACCATTTCTTGCTCAAACAGCTCGTTCTTGACTGATATTACAATCACTCCCTGCTGACATTCCTCGGTAGGTACTGACTGCGCTTGGTCACGTATATGTCTGTATATCATTTGAAATCTTAACCTTGACCGACTGTGTCATGGGCAAACTTCCTGGGTTTTGTTGTTCCCCGAAGGCTTTGACGATGTGTCGTCTGAGGTGACACCAGTTTGATAGACGTTCTGTAGTCAGCCCTGCCAAGATATTATTGTATATATTTTTGGAAGATATAAAAACAACCATGATTTCAACACATCTACCGCCTTATTTCGATTGTGTAACTCCGCTACTGTTTCTACAACTATATGCGTCGTCAAGGGTGGTAGCAGCAGTCGTGCGTGGTTGGGAGATAAGGGGAACTCTCGAAGGAGGGTTAAAATCGGGTAGTATGTTGGTCTCCACTCGTAAAAGTTGAATGGATAGATGTATCATAGCCTATTGGAAAGGAGTATTTTTCGTTGGCAGATTTGGGGAGGGTGTGTAATACGTTGGAAGAAGGCAAGGGAGAAGAAGACAGAGATGAAGTTTCGGATTTCACAGTTTTACGCGTTGATTGATTGAATGAATGAATGAATGAATGATTGCATGGATGGATGGAGGAGACGGGGGAATGAACCACAGAGTAGATAAGGGAAGGTGTTCCTTCAGATTTCCACCTGAACGTTGCTGCTGCCTGATGGCTTAGTGGGATTGGATAAGCTCAGTTCCAAGGCTGCCCTTGTTGAAAAGCATGATTTGATTCCTTTTGGGCGCTTTGTCTGGTTAATAATGGAAACAAATGCGTAATATGTCCAGAGTATGGCGAGGAGAAAGAAGAAGGGGTCATCTCTGCTATACATGGGCTGAATATGTTCCGGTTAGGGGTTGATGGGGTTAGAAGTAGAGACAAAATACATTGATATTGTACTATTCTTTCCTTCCCCACCAGCTAGAATTTATTATTTTCCTTTTTTTATCCGCTCCCTATTGCGCCTTGTATTTTCAAACATTGAGAGTTGGGAAAAAATAAAAAAAGATGTGTCGAATAATGCTGCGACAAAAATGTAAGAATATCAAAATTCTCCGGACACCAGAAACATGACATGAAGGCAAAGTTTTGAAATTTTGTTGATCGAGTTCGTTACATGGTTGGGGAATAATAATCCGATGGGCGGCTCATTTACTTTTTTTTCCAGGTCGCTTCGGTAGGTGTGGCAGGCGCAATTGCATCTGGCGTGGCCCTGTAGAAAAGAAGAAAATAAAAGTACTGCTAACTGTAGCGTATGGCAGAAATATCGAGGCCTTGCGATTGCGTATAATCCAGAATGCAAAAGGTATCTTCTATCACGGTGGCCTGGTTGATGCCATCTTCCTCGTGTGGGTTGTGACCTGGAAATCGGCAAGTGTTGGATGGCTTGTATTATTCAACTCAGCAGAACCAGAATGACAGAGTCCCCCCGTAAAAACCTACAAGGGAGATTAGCGGGGTGAACACGGATAACATCTAGGAAGCCATTGCATAGAAGGCATGTAGACCACCAAAAGGTCGGTGTCAATAAAAGAGTCAAGACATACATCTTGCTGACGAAGCGGTCTTTGTTTACACCTTTGCCCTTTCCACCTTTGGGCTTCTCTGTCCACATTTCTTTTACATTCTCCAGGACCATATTGCAGTGTCTGTCAAATGCCTTGACTCTGGCGAGTAGCTTGCGGTTATTGCGACATGAAATCAGGACTTGTGCATGGGAGCGCGTTGCGGTTTGGAGGATAGACAAAGGACCGGAAGTCAGCTCATGTTCTTCCAATATCGAGACCTCGTATTCCCTGTAGAGATAGGAGAAGATGTTGCGGGGTTAGTTTTTAGACATGATAATATAATATTAATAATGGTGGGATAACAATGGGAAAAGAGCATGAAGAGGATGCCGTGTTAGTCGATATAGATTGCGAAGGATGGAGGGTGTAGATGCCACGGTAAAAAGAAAGATGATGCGGTGGTTAAGGTATAGGTATATTCAAGGCAGCCCCAGCTATTACGTACGTGAGTTCGCTGCGAGGCTTGTTGAGCAGGTCTCTGAAGAATAGGCAAAGGTTATCATGTTAGTCCATTAGTCCACGTTAAATAATCCATCGAGGACGGAGCTAGGGTGCATCAAAAAGGGGTGGTGCAGGCAGCATGTATGAGTCACGCGGCAACAGGGAGGGGGAAACCAAGAATCTTGCTTACTGTATCTTTGTGTCGGACATGGTGAGCGCTGGGTATAAAAGGGAGCTGGAGGGAACGTCGGCGGCGTCATGAATTGAACTTCGACATGTATCGCGCTGAGATATTGCAGCTTTCGGTCGTGAGATTGCCTGATCGAGCCTAGTGCCGGATAATTTGTTTGTGCGAGGAGATCCCATCACGTGGAGGACGCCAAGATAGGTTTTGTGTGGCCGGGGCCAGCTTAGCTCACCCCTTAGTCATCCATTCAATCCCGCTCGCGGCTTGTAACCTTAAACCGCGTCAATTTGCCTATTTTGTGCTGCTTCACGTCGTCTCCTGAGCCTCTTGTTTGCTGCATCTCTTCCCAACCTCCCGTCCTCTTGTAATTGTTGCCTTGTTCAACAATTCGGGGTGGCGAGGATTTCCTTTTTATTTCTATTCTTTTTCATCTCCCCCCCAATCGTAATTCTATTTCTTGCTTACCTCTGATCTACTTCATGTTCTCCCAGTTTTCGTGTTGCATCCCGCACTACCAACGCGGCCCTACTATGGCTATATCATAACACGCAATTCACCTCATCTTTTTCACGGCATCAATTCCCTCTTCTTTCTCTTCACTGCATGACTAGGGTTGTTTCTGTTATTATCGGTACTATCCTCATTTACTAATAATTCACCGCGCCAACTGCACTCTGCCTTTCTCAACTTTCGACGAACACGACAAGGTGACGTGACTGAATCTGCAAATTTTCGTGTTGCCAGGGCTGTGAAATCGTCCCACCACCAAGCTTTTTTTTTTTTTTTTAAAAAAAAAAAGCTATAAGGTGCTGCAGTGTCCGTTTTACTCTGCATTTCTCCCGCAAACTTGTAGCTGGTATCTCCAGCTGTCTACCCGCTTGAAATGGCGTCTGAGGATGGAATCTCGGTCCGCCCTCTACGACGTATGTTTATCAGGGTTATTATACTCTACCAATGAAAATTTTAAGTCTAATAAAATTCTGTACAGTCAAGGTCCTTTACACATTCGACAGCGAGAACAAAACAAATTGTCTGGCTCGATGGCCACACCTCATCGACATCCAAACAGCCTACATAGATGAAGAAACCCAGGTTGGGGTAATCGAGCTGAAGACCTGTATCCAGGCCATTGTTTCTGCTAGGTAAGGGATAATAACGCAAAGATCCATGTCAAAGGTTATTTAAATTGACTCATTATTCAACAGTCCTGAATTGGTTGCCAAACTGGGTCGAGATTATACGATTTACGCATACGACTACTCTGAGTATGAGACTCCGCTGGTCGGGCAAGGAATGCTGTCCTGGGTGTTGGCCTCTGCCTCGCCCACTCCTGATGCCCCGGCACATCAGTCGAAGACCATGGTTACTGGGCGTGTTTCCAAGAATGTTTTTGGCCTTTTCTCGAAGGGAGGGCAGGAAACTTTGGAGGTTAAATTACGACTTGTCCCAGTCCCAACGATTTACCAGAATGAATATCTCAGCAAGATGCATAAGTACCGGGAGTCGAGCCACGTAATTCCTCAAGAGTTCGACGCTCAGTCATGGACCAACTTTGTTCAGGCCAATCCTGGCCTCTTGGCAGCAGGCGGTTCCAGTTCCGCTCCACCGCCTTCCGAGCTTGCACCTTCCACAATGGATCGATCCGGAATTGAACGGCTGCATCAGATGTTGAGTGAAGGTTCAACTCCAAGGGACTTTTCGAATATCACCACTGCAGATCCTTTTCATGCCGATTCTCCTACTAATTTAACTCATGCTGCACCCAGTCGAACTTCGACTCCCGGCCTTACGAGACCCAGTAGCCAACATCAGAAAAGGGCTTCTGGGGATGCATTTCGACCATCTTCGCGTGCATCTGGCTACGATACAGACTCTCGCCGGCAGCCTGCGCCTAATAGGGGCCGACGAGATTCTACATTCTCTGGATACGGAAGCGGTGACGAAGTAAATGAAGCACCTGCACCAAAAAGAGCCAAGCTTTTGAGGGCGGATTCGCAGGACAAAGCTCATATGAACATAGAAAGGCAGCCGGGTTCCCTCCGTGTAGCAGCAAGTACTGCTGCTTCCGTACGCATCCACCGCCCAATGCCCATGAACCCAGCAGCAGCTCGAGCTCAGGCATCAAACGATGACCCTGTCCGCCCACCTACACCCATTCCTAGAGGCACCGCTATTGCCACCCGTCCCACCCGGCCGTCGCTCAGCAATCTTCGTCGTGAGTCATCCAGCGGCAGCCAAGCTCCGTATGCCTCGCCCTATACACACCTTCCCGAAATCGCTGCAACATCGCCCGAAGATGTTCGATATGGAAGTGCCATCGATACCCCTTTCAACATGCCATCTTCACCCCCAGTGATGGAAAACATGTATCCTCAAACTTCCAGTCCCCTCCTCCCACCTCTCCCAGACCATGACTCAGGCTTTATGAGCGGTAACTTGGAATCAATCCTCGACGATAATTGTATGGGTAACACCCTCGATGACCTTGATACCTCCACCAGTCAAGTGAGGCAGGTACCAACCAACCCTGAAGAAGAAAAACCTGCTATGCCACCTCAAAACATTCCTCAACGGTATACGAATCACAACAATAGATTTCCGATGAGTGATAGCGTCGTTGATACAGCAACAAATGAACCGCACCCCACACTTCCACCCCCACCAAGAAGACTAACCGTGTCTCGCCCTTCTTCACGAGCTAGTATTAGGCAAAATTCGAAGCCTCTTGCCCCCGCACCTATGTCCCAGAGTGAGGCAGAAAAACTAAGCCGCCAGGTAAACCTTGCAAGCGACCCTGTGGGCACTGCACAAAACTCACAGCAACAAGCTCAACCATGGAATGGTCCGATGAGCGATTTTCCGATCTCCACCACTCCCGCTCCTATGGTGTCCGACGACAGTAAAATACGAAGTGGAGCAGGAGCCAGGAGAACCAAGCAGGTCCAGGCACGGCTAGAGCAATGCATACGTCAAGGGACGGTCCCACCTTACTGTGAAAATTGCGGAGCAATTGAAACTCCTACCTGGAGACGAGCCTGGTCAAAAGTTATCCAAGGTAGCGCACAGGATGCCTCTTCGTACGAAGATGATCCCTCCATGCTCTTCTGGCGTCCAGAGGAATTTGCCCCAGATGGAAAAACCGTCATAGCTTTCAAGCAATTCAAAAAAACATTGGCAGACCATGATAAGGATTTTGTTCAGCTCTTGTTGTGTAACCGTGAGTATAAAATGAGCCTTTAGCAGTTCTTTTAAAACTTGGCTAACATCTCAATAGCATGCGGCTTATGGCTCCATAAATTCAAGTACATGCGACCAGAGAATAAATGGAATAAACAACCTCCAAAGGATAAGGGAAAGCGACAAACAAGAAGGAATAAACCCCCAGCTGGTGCTTCAACTCGAGCCCGTAGTAAAGCCCTGGCTTCAAAGCCAAGTGAATCGTCTCCTGGGCCTACTGAGGCGTCTTCGCCTCCCGGAGAAGATGTAACCACTCCTCCCGACAATGGGAACGATAGGACTGCAGCCGATGATGAGGATGTGCCACCCCCTTCTCGATCTATTAGCCGACGGGCGAATAGCGAGGAGCCGCCAAAATCCGCTGATAAGCGCGAAAATCGATGGCGAGAAGAAGATGCAATGAAGGCATTGCATCGTGCGATCCAATCCAGCCCAGCGCGGAATATGGAAAATCGAAATCTGCCTTTTATGGAGGCGAACCTCACACCTAGACCTATTCGCCGGTCTCTGTTCCCTTCTTCAAAGGATGACGATACCATGAAGACCCTAAGTGATGCTACGATTAATGCTATACGGCGAAGCCCGCGGGTTGCAACCAAGCAATCGAAATTAACACCTACCAAAGAAGGCGCTACCGTTCGACTTACCGATGGCCTTGACGACCTTTTCGAATGCGGCGATGCTGAAAACGGCCCCTTGTCATTTCCAGGGAGCCCGACGCCCAAGCAAAATAATAGGCGCTTCATATCCACGCCGACTAAAAAGTCCAAAGCAAGTTCGAATTCGGGAATTTCAACGAATGATTCCAAGAAAAATGGGGACAGCCATTCTTCTCCATCAAGATTGACTGCTGAAGAACTTAAACGAGCCAGTCGAGAAGGGTCAGGATTAACCCCTCGGGCCTATAGGATAAACAATCTTCTGAGAGAAGAGGCTACACAGCTTCCCTCGCTCCAAAACAGCCCGCGTTTACGCAATTTTGAATCCCTTGGCGGCCTTGTTTTGGATATCTTTGACTCAGATGAAGACTCCGTCGCACAAACTGACTCATTCTACCCATTTGTTCCACCGCAATACGAGACCAGTAGTAACTGGGCAGATTGGGCCGCTGAGACCAGCATTTCCCCCAAGGCTTTGGAGCCTATGGGTGCGACTGCGTGCCAGGAACAAGGCAGTCATGCCATAGAATCAAATCAGCAACCGAATGAGGACCATACGTCGACGTTGAAAAAAGATTCTGACTTACTACACGTTGACCCAGACGATCCCGTTTTCAGAGGTCTTCTGTTGGGCGATTCAAATCCCAATCTCCATGAAACCTTTGATGACCCATCGGCTACTACCGATCACCCGAATATTTTTGATATGTCGATGGAAAACCAAGACTTTTCAAGTACGCAGCCTAGAAGTCATAACTGTGTTAAAAAAGACGTTGATGCCGCCGCTGTCGAGCCTGCAATTATGCATGAAGCCGATGACAAAGCCGCTGTAGATGCTGAGACGGCTCCATCAAATACTCAGGAGGGGTAGTTAGATGAATCCATGCGATCAGGTGTTCGACTTCTGGGGTCATTCAAGAATGATAGAAGTTATGGCGTTTTCGTTTTGGCCTTTGCGCCACATTCCCTTGCTGATTCAAATACCCTTTCCTACTCAGGTTAGCATTTCTTGTTTTCGAAGTCCTTCGTTGCGATGGCCCGTTTGAATTTCTAGCCACTTTTTACCAAACTATTTATGCTTGATCTGTTGAATTGTCTCGCCTTGTCATTGTGTTGGATAACACCACGGATGGGACTAGGTTGTTTTCAATACCGTTTCATACACAGTCATGGATGTGTTTTGTTTGCTTTAGTACGTTTATCAGTTGGAACCATGAATGATCGAGTGAGTGGAAGATTAACTTCACTTCACCATTATGAGCTTGAAAATTTGCTAGCCCATTTTCCTTCTCCTAGGAGTTTTAAGCCATAATAATCATGCAAGCATATGTTTCATTTCACCTCATCTTATCCACCAGGCCCCCAGCCAGAGTGAATAAAGTAGGCAGATCTATTTCAGAAACGCCAGGCATAGAAGACCCAGGCATAAAATGATAAATGATAATAAATATACCCAAATCAACCAAGGAAAACCCGTGCGGAAATATCTGAGCAACCAAGCAAGATATAAGCTGCGTAAAGAAATCATGAAAAAATATCAAATGAAAACGCCCTTCCATTTCCCTCCCCACCTTAAATAAGGGTGTGAACAAGTTAAAAACTCCGGTTGCTTCGATAGCGTTTATGTCACTAAAAAGCTGAAGATCAAAAAATTTCCACCAAATCAAATGAATGGTCAGGAAGTAGATTGCGACATGACCATCTACCCCTTCCCGTTGTCTTTTCCCCCTGAGCACGTCGGTCCGTAATGGTGGCTTTCGTTGCAGTAAATGACTGTTAAATGGAGAGTCTTTTTTTTAGCCAGCCCATCCATCCACCCATATTCCGCTTGTTCAGTAGAAGATTTCCTTGAATCGATGCGTTACTTCGACAACTTTTTCGTAGATGTTGTAGTCTGCATTTGATGAGAAGTGAGATTGAAGCTAACAGTTAGCCCCTTTGTATTCTAGTTCTTCTTCTCCCTTTAACTTTATTTCCTTTTTTGTAGCTGTCCGTATCACCAAACTTACCAATATCCTTCGGATCGCCACAATCCACCGCGCCCAAAACTCGAACACCCAGACCCTACGCATAAAAATGCCATCAATTAGCAAACTTTCATTTACATTTAGTTTCAACCAACAAAGTATTTGCAAGATAACAGGTGTAAGCATTTTGGGGTATACTTACCTCTTCTACCTGTGCAACCTTCCCAACAACATCCACCATCCTGCCAACCTGCAAATGCGCCTCGCGGTTCAAAATTAGAGTAACATCCCCATGTCTGCCACACGAAATCGTGGCATGTTCGCCACGCAATGCTGTTACAGTTCCAAGGATGCGAATTGTGCTGGGGCCTGAATGGCTGGGCCCTGGGACGAAGGCATGCAGATGTTCTGGGAGGAGGCGCGGGGTCGAGAGGGACATGTTTTGGTTTTGGTTTTTCGATATTGTATTCCGGAGGGCTGGGGCTGGTACCTGAGGAGTTGTCTTTGTATCGGTTGATTAGTGATTGATTGGCTTTGAGCAAGACGAAAATCTTTCTCTTGGTGAGGGTTTTTTTTATTTTCGTCCCTTGGAGGTTGCGGAAATCTTGGAAGCCAGAAATTTAGGCATTACGACGCGAAAACACGTGATGTAAAAATCACTTAGGTACGCGGGTCCATTCCCGCCTGGGCTTTCAGGCATGTATATACTCCGTAGATTATAGTATTACTCTTTTTTAAAACATATTATACTGCCGTAAAAATAGAGGTTGAAAACAGACTTTTTAATACATACGGGGTACTCCGTATATATCATATAAACCAGCTTCCGCCACCCACTCGGCTGGTATAATTAGTATAAATCCCTGGTTTGTTGAACACCAAGCTCCACTCGTGCTTAGCTTTAATCATACAAGCTGGTAAAGAACTACACGTCTAGCGAATATTAGTATTTAACATGAGCGACTAAAAGAACAGGCATTCAGAAAATTCAGGACTAGAACCCAGCAACTTTGAATCAGTGATATGTTTCATCAACTGCGTTAAGAAAGCCTACAGCACCACCGATAGCAACGATCAGATGATGAGAGGAGCTGTAGTTAGAGCCCCTTTAGTTGATCTTCGGTGAATGCAGAACTACCAAACCCGACTGCATACTCAGGCTGAGGACGTGGTCCATAGAAAGCAGTGGAGGAGCTCCAGTGTTCATTAGCACTTTCCACCAAGTGTTTAAGATTGTTGTCGCCGTCGACTGCGAGAGATTTCGCTGAAGGCACAATTACTCGAGACATATCCTGGATAACTCTTGACTCATTCTTTCCTTGCAGCCTTTGACAAATTTCATCAAATGTATCATCCCTAAAGAGCGTGTTTTCAGGAATAGGTTGATGTCTCTCTAGCAGCTCCTTACAAATATGCTCGCTCCTATCTGTAGTACCCAAGTCCGACTTGCGCACGAAGCTGCCTTTGGCAGCGAGAACAGTTTCGTAGGTAGCACTTTTGTACTTGGCGCTCTTTCTTTCTCTTGACTTTTGATCAGGAGGTATGTTGAAGCTTGTAGTAAGACTTGAAGTTGAGATTTCGCGGTGAAGAGAAGCCGCTGGTCTTTTTCTTGCAAGAATTTGGATCATGTTTTCATTCGGCCCAGGTTGCGTTTCGAAATATTATTTAGGCCAACAGTCGTTTTTGCACCAATATCCTATCAGACCATCCTTCTTCCAGTTCGCAATATCACGTCGCTCTTCCACAAAAGGATATTCAATGACTGAGCTAGTAGACAAGTAGGGTTGCTGGGGGGTAGAGTCCTGAATCGAATCAGTATCAGATCACTCAGCCATACAAACAAAGAATTGCACATACGGTTGCAGGAGCTGTTTCATTGTTTAGCCGCACGCTCCTGCGATATCCCTTAACTCGCTTAGAGTGTTCCCCTCTAACAAGTCAGAACCTGAAATACAACTAAAAAAGAAGCAGGAGATTACCTTTGTCTTCAGATACCCAGGTGGTTTCTGGCGAGTATCGGTATTTGACCTTCGATTGTGGACATCGCTCGATGACGAGCCATTATGAAACGATGGGAAATGGTGAAGCGCAGTAGTTCTTTCCAACCGGAAAAGGAGCGTCTACAGGGTAAACATGCTAACAAGGCCTGCAAACCGTTGTGATGCTTTGCGTTTGATTAAATGCCAACCAATTAATGATATATAGCTGGCCGATAGGGAAGGTTGGTTCGCTCTTCTGACGAAGGATATCCCTATCAAGGAAACGCTGCTTGCTGAAGGCTAACTGAGAGCATATTTAGTACAATATAAAGTACGGAGCTAGTCAAGTCGTTGTGAGCGATCTAACCTGATTAGGGTATTCTGGACCCCCCATACTGATCGACAGGGCCAGCAAAACTCAACCAGTTGTCCTCATGCCCTTGAATCCCATTGTAATATCGTCTGTTGATATCCCAGACGCGCAAGCGGAAATTTCCTTCCAACCTTCGCTGAGTGCCTTGTCCCCAACCATAGTGGACAAGGATTATATTTATGCAGGGTACGCCGGCTACCACTAGTACTGTACTGGTATTAGTACTCCGTCCAGAGCTTTACGTAGTAGTAGAAAATAACTTGCGTTCCAATTGAGCACCCGAAACCAAGAAGAATCAAGAATAGTAGTATGGGTATATACGGAGTATAATGTGGCAATGTCATTCTCCAGCTTCATTTGCTTCACGCAATGCCCCTGACTCACGTCCTGTGTATTATGACAGGATAGTAAAACAGATATCTTTTTATGGTTCAGCTCCCACATTCCCAGAAATTCAACTTGCAATTCTCCGACATACCGTTCTGAAGTATGTAGAAAAATGGTTGGCATTATGCACATCACTGCGTGGCTTCGCTAAGCAATGCAAGGCCAGCACCTCCAATTTGTTGTGAGGCAGTGGCAGTGTAAACCCCCCGCCCCCGGGAAACCCAATCTGTTCCGGAAACATTCCTTGGAACTGTGCATTGTTCGGGACTGCCTGTTTCTGAGCAACTAAATGCTGGATAAAATCGCCTAGCGCATCATCACTCTCCCATAAATTCCGCCGACTCTTCCGTTGACTCTTCCGTCAACTTGCCAGCCAGCCCAAAGGCTTTGCAGCCTGTTGTTTCCCAGCACAATGGCAGTGAGCTTCACTTATGAAAGCCAGTGGCACCAGGAGTAAAATATTGAGCGTAGCGTTAGGAGGATGGAGATCGGCTTGGCTGGTTGGATATGAATACGGAGTATAACCGTACGAAAGATAGCCCATGGGCCGTCATTCCCTTTCCGTTTTCCTGTTCCCAAATGCACTCTCGAATAGAGGCCATTTCTCGTTGGTGCGGGGGATGGGGGATGGGAGATGGGAGATGGGGTCCTTCGCATGACTATCGACATCGCAAGATTGCTGCGGAAGAACTATAATGTCAAGGCAGGATAATGATCGTCACTTTCATACGACAACGAGAGCCGGTTGGCTGTGTGGTGACTGTTGCATCCACTCCAGCAATGACGAGAGGTTTGGCCTTTTTCTAGTTTTTTCATACGGAGTGGAGATAATGTCTGATCAGATTGTTATCGCAGGCGGTGTTTGAAGACCAAACTCGTATCCGTGAAGATCTGCCCCGCACAAGTTGAACACTCTCCGAGAAATATAATCCCCTGCTGTCCCATGAAGGACTGTTTTCTTCGATTTCACTTTTCCAAAAATTCCTTTTGATCCTATTTTGCAGTGTGCACCTCGAAGAAAACTTGAGTATGTGAACTGCAGATTGGGAAGCCCAGATATTTGCCGGCCATTTATTTGGTATCATTATTTGTTGACACAATGTCAACAAACCAGCTCCAAGGTGAGGTTCGGCCCCAATAGCTTAACATTCCTTTTGTTCACAGCTATCAGGGTGTAGAGTGTGAACGCGAAAGCATGCCTTCCACCCATTTAGCAGGAATATATTTCTCTTCTTGAGTCAACGTCAGGGCGAGTTTGCTGGACATGGTTGTGACTTGGCGGCTTGGCATTACCTGCTAACAATTTAGTTTGATGGAGGGTTGAAGAGCAGAGATGGGGCAGAGCGAAGAAGTAGAAGGAGAAAAGATGACGGCGATAAATTCCTGGATAACTTGACAATGATTATGGTAACTAGTATTCCAACAAGGGAATTGAAGGGCGAAATTCACGGAAATACATTCTATTGTGGCGAATGCATTGCTGACGAAATGGAAATGCAAACCGAAATTCCTAAAATATACAGGAATGAAATACTATATGCAATATATGTATATATATACGAGAAAACAGTGGAGTATTGGGACCAAAAGGGAAAAAGAAAACAAACAGGAAGTATACGAAAAATAAGAGAAACATCTGGGGGTTGAAATATCTCCAACCCAAGGGGAGTAGCAGTCCGTCCCCAAAAAAACTCAAAACAAATGCACTCATATCACATCTCACTATTAAATTTGTGTCATCAAACACCGACTGTACAAGGGTGTGCGATTCTTCCAATGAGTTTATTTCTTAACCTTCAACTTATCCCAACTTGTCTTTCCGGGCCACCCATCTGCATCCTTCCCACTGAATCCTAATTTCTGCTGCCACTTCTTATACGATGCGCGATCCGCATCAGTCCATTGAGGCCCTGGTCCCTCTTTGTATGCGCTGCAACCCTCTGCAACCAGCCTCTTGCCCATCGCTGTGATGATGCTGCTTTTTGGCTTGCGATGGAACCACGAAGCGCCGGGAAACTTGACTGTTTTGCTCTTGGGCTTACTTTTCCCAGGCTTCTTGGGATTCTTAGGCTTGGGCTTAGGCTTCGGCTTCTTAGTGCCGCCTCCGGAAGGATTAAGCTTGCCATCCTTGAGGAGCTTGTAAAGTGGACCACCGGGACAGGCGGTCGAGTATCCATCACGATGGCCCTTAACTTCATTTCCGCACCCTTTCTGGCGCAAGTAGGTAACGGCATCCTTGATACCTTTGATCATGGCGCTCGAGGGCTGTGTGTCACCGGCGGAGCCAACTAGCCCGAGAACCGATTGATGATCTCTATTCAGCTGTCCATTGCCATTGGCGCCTGTACGCCATTTGGCACCACGAGCCTCGAACACGTAACCGTGCTGGCAAACGGCAAGAGTGTATGCAATGTCGCTATAGCCCTCTGTAGGGTGATTTAGGTGTTCGTTCTGGATGCCTCTCAACTTTCCTGCGCACGCGGAGTGGCCAGCTTTGGGCATGAACCCGCCAGTGTAATGGATCTTTACACCTTTGGGTTTGCCCGCTGGCGTCATCGAAGACTTTGCGGACTTGGCTCCCCATTGCTTGCGACTAACAAATTTAATGGCTTGGACTGGCTGGATGAATGACTGGTGATAGCAGACAATCAGGGCGAAGACAGCGAAGCGGATTAGCATTAAGAGCTTTCTATTGGAGGATCGTTGGCCGAAGACAGCTCCCCAGAGGCCTTGTCTCGGCGTGGGGACGGCGCTATCAAGCCCCATTTTGGGCGGGTTGATCAATCGAGGAGTAAGACAAAAGGGCAATGATTGGAAAACGGAAGGTACAAAAACAAAGTATAAACCGAGGCGTGGATTTCTAATTCCTGGGTGTTTTGATGTTTATTGATGCTGAGGGATGGAAATAGATCACAATACAGGTGGGTTCGGTGGTGCTTTTATGTTCCAGCATTGGGCTAACCGATTAGAACAACGCTAACTTAGTCCCATATTTTTCAGGGGTGCGAACAAACGCTTCAAGCCTCATCGCCCCTCATTTGACACCATACTTCAACATCCGCTCGTATACAGTCCGTTGCGGAAACACGATGTACTTACCCTCAGCCTTCCAACCCCGGAAGGGGGCTGGGGAGAGGGCCCTACTCGAAACATGCAAGGGGTGCCGGTTGAATCGAAAATCGACTTCGTGAATCGATTCCTGAATGGACTTCATATCAGGACGATGATGATACGAGACACTGCAGATTCACAGTTTTATTTCTTTGAAGATCAAAAGCTCAGGGCAACTCAAAGAGGTCGAATGCAGTCTTGCCAAGAAGAACACAAAAAAAGTAGGGAAAGTGTCCGGGGACTATTAAACAACAATGCTGTCCGCTACAGCCCTGTGAATAAGCATAATTTAGCCGCAATCCTCGCGTCGCGTGGTGCGCATGAACGATGTATGGAGATATGCCATTTAAGTTATTGGGCGGCAAGCTGATATGGTGTCCCCTTCCAAAATGTGCAAGGAGGGTCGGGAAAATAAAAATAGGGGTGGTGGGTTCGTTTCACAAAATCAAACACGGCAAGCCGCACAGATCAAGAGAGTTTAGTTGAATGGTTAACTAACTACAGTAAGCTTAGTTCGCTTCATGAAGGATCCCTAAAATACGAAATCCTAATTTTCTCTTGACACTTGCCCTAATATGTTATTTTATCGCATGGGCATCCAACTAGGATTGAATTGTTGATACCAGCTGCTGGCAGTTAAGCACTGCAGGCGCCCTCTCCATGCTGAAATACTGGGGTAAACCGTTTTTATTTCAATTTTTTGAGCATTTCAACCTCAGGGCTCGCCAGTCATCACTTCGGCCCTTCTGCACTCGAAGCACAAAACAGGCAAGGGCATATAGTTTTGCGGGCCGAGCGGATCGGTTCAACCTTGTTGCAGGTCAACCAGCGACATCATCGCCACACATGATTATTCGTACCACGACATGCGCCCACTCGCATATTATTTTCTCGTGTTCATGCCCTGTCTGGTTATTGTGAAGGACAGAACCTGGGCGCTGGTTCGGTCGGGTTGCTGACTTCGTCTGCGAGTTATTGGTTGGTGGGATTCCCGGCTGGGATACCCTGGCCATTAGCCATGTCACCTCGGGATCCTAGCTGGTTACCCAATACTGGCCTTGTCCCGTTGGAAGCGCCAGATCTTGGACAAATGAGGCATTGCTTGGGTGGAACAAACAATGAAAAAAGTACTGCACCCCAGGTTTGTGCACATGTCGTCGCAGAGAATAAATAGAAACAAAAATACGAAATGGCGAAGGGTAATCGGTAATCCCTAGATGACCAACATTTCATCCCTGGCAAGGGAGCAGAGATGAATAATTCAAAAAGAGCCTTCAAAAAGTTGACATGTGGGGAACCAGGTAGGATCACGGCGTTATTTGCGTTTCCCAATCGGGCCATTAGGGCTAGCGACCAATAACTAAACATTGATTCGCCCACCGCCATCCATAGGGACAGTTACTGCTAACTAGGGTACGGAGTACTCCGTACCAAGTACGCATTAATAAATAAATATCTCCTCACTCATTGATTTTGTAGCAATGTCCCAGTTTCCTGTTTTTCATGGAGATCTTTGAGAAATTTGGACTCTTTCCCAAAACCTGGACTTCCGAAGTTGGTGCTATTATTATTCATTTCTAGTAGTTATGTTAAGCTAACTAAACTTTTATAAATCACTCCCCTCCGTGTAGGAGATGAAGGTGAAGGTCTCCACAATAATGGATCTTGAGTGCGCTTGATGTTTCGTTTCCCGAGGTACCATCAACAATCTACCCATCCAACGTTATTCTTATGATTCCAAGCCCCCTTGGAATTCCGCCATTTATTATCATCTTACTCCGTACTGGGTCTTGGGGGATTGGGACCCCCCGTATCGAGATTCCACTAAATAATTGTGCAAAGGTCAAGGTCGCCGTGACATCGGCAATTTAGGACCTGCCTGTTTCCCACAAGCGCAAACCGGGCTCAACAGTCTGTACGGAGTACTTCATACAACTTGCCCGCATCTTTGAAAGGCCAAGGGTTGCAACGCCCCCCCCCAGACCTCGTGAGCGAACCCTGGACGCGCGCTCTAGAGCCCTATTTCTTCAGAATAACAGGGGCTTGAATAATAGTCAAACTAGTTAAACACTTTTAGCCTTTCCTTTTCGTTGCCAGGATATGCCTTCACGGGTACGGAGTACGGGGAAGGCTGTATGTATCAAATCAAGCTGCACGGCCGTACAGAATCCAGAAACCCGATTGCTTGTGATCTTCGAGGGAAGGGGGGGGGGGGGCAATAATGCAATGAATGCTTCATCCCTTCGCTCTGCAGCTTACTCTGATCTCTGATATTCTTGCTGCATTTGACAATGAGAATCGGGCTCAACCGGCTGAGATGCTATGGGGAATGGTAGAGCTGAGGAAAAGAGTAAATCATTAGTTAACTACCCCTCTTTATGGTTTCGCTACGGGGGAGTACATTATGCCCCCGTTATTCTCAGCAGAGCAGAGATGGAAGATTGGGTGGTTAAAATACTCAGTGGATAGAAAAGTCCACGGTATATACTCCGTATATCTAACGAAGAATACGCAAGTTTAATGCTACATGTTCTTCACTCATTCTTCACTCATCCTAGAAGGAATATTATTGGCTTCATTTTTTATTGCAGACGAGTGTTGTACCCCGAGAAAGCCGCGCGCCATCAATCCACAAGCTCTTTGATTCTCCTATTCAGGATTGCCATCGAGGCCCAAGTCGTTGGATGAACAAAGGTGCTTGGAACTCCTTCTACTGTTCTGATCGGTGGTGGCACGAAGTTGAACTACCTACTGTGTGGTGTACAGAGTGACATAGTCTGTAACTACGTTTGTTTTATACAAACTCTTTATTTCTTTATTTCTTTGTTTCTTTATTTATTTTCATCCTACGTACTATATATTATATATAGCGTTCAACAGTGCGTTACAACATTCAATAATACATGATTCACACCTGAGTAGCTGCCTATATAGGCTATGTATGCTCAAGTTGGTAGGAGGGGACCCGGGGAGGGGGTGGGGGGATTAGGGTATGGGAGGAGTAATTTATAAGAGTTTTTTACGGAGTACTCCGTACAGAAGAAACAACTATCCCGTTATGCGAGAAATTTCATTAAGAAAGTGATCACATTTTTACCTACCATATACACATAAAGTTGGTTTGAAAATAAATTAAAAGAAAAAAAAAAAAAAAAAAAATGGTAGCAGCCGGAAAAAGAAAAAAATGAAATGAGATGAAAAAAGGAAACAAGAAACAAGATATAACACAAAAGCCAGGGGAAGGGAGGGGTATCAGAATGCTTGATATGCGGGAGAAGCAGGAGGAGGGTAACTGAGATACAGCCATATATATAGAGTATGTTTCATGCAACAACCAGTTTACCAGCCAGGACCTGCCTTTCAAGCGAACAAGTTGCACATCAGGAACGGGAGAGGAAAGGAAAGCGGAAAGCTAAAGCGACTAAGGAAGACGAAAGAAGGAAGCGAAGAAAAACCAAAAACGGGAATTTTCCCGTCCCCCTTGTTGTTGAGCTTTGTACTTTTCCCGCTGTTTTCGTATTTTTCATTTTCTACACATGCATGCCCAGTCAGCGCGGGCGGGCGCGGGCGCGGGTGCGGGTGCGTTGTGTTGTGCATGTGTAAGCAAATAATTACAACACGCCCTCACGGAAAGAAAAAAGGAAAAAAAGGAATGCAAAAGAAATAAAATGAAATATTAAGTGTGTGCAGGGAAAGGAGATCGTCCTCGCACCCAGAGAAGGAGAGAAAAAAAGGGAAATATAAAACACCACTATCATCGGATCTGCTGATAATGCCTCTTCTTCCACTGCGTCTGCATCGTGATCATATCATTTTGCTCCGTGGTGAATTTGCTTTCCTGGAGAACTTGTTCCTTGCGGCCTGCTCGTCGTTGCTTGACGCAGCAGAAAATGAGAATGAGAAGGGCGAGGAGGCCGACGCCGCCAGCGGAGCCATAAACGGCTATCTTGGCGCCGCTGGGGAGCTCGCGCCATTTCTGAGCGATGGATTTCGGCGGTGGTTTGTGGGCTTCGTCGGCAAGGAAAGAGGTTCCGCTGTGTAGGTGTTAGTTAAATATATAAGCTCTTTCTGCTTCTAGTGCCCCGAATGGTCGTAGACAAGTTGAAACAAACAACTTGGTTCCAGAATGAACGCTTTAAACATACTTGTGAATCTTTATACTTTGCCAAGAACCAGATCTGTCTGTATACTCGTACTCCTTGCCAGTTGAATAGTCTTGGACCTTCATTTTCTTCACGGTCATGAAAAATGGAACTTTGCTGTAATCAACCAACCCACCAGCCCACTCAATGGTTCCGGGGTCATTTTTCTTGTCGCCAGCCGGCCAGATACCCAATCGAACAGTCATGGGTGTTTGCGGATAATTCTTCCCACCCAGCGCCTCATCGTAGGTAACGGTACGAAGCAAGTTGTCGTCGATCCACCATTGCAATCGCTCAGCAGTCCAGTCGACAGTATAATTGTGATACTTCTCCATTGGCGCGTCTATCTCATGGACACCGCCACGGCCGCCCAGAGTGCGATTACCCTTTCCGAAATAGTTTGTCTGGACATGAGTGGTGTCGCTGCCCACCCATTCCCAATCGATCTCATCGAGGTCCTCTGACTGGAGGACGATGCTGCTGACAATGCCCCGACCAACGGCGGCTTTCATGATGACCTCCAGCCGGCCGAAGAAGATGTAGAAGTGGGATTGGATGGTTGGAGACTGGAGTCTTTCTTTGATGGCGAAGCTGGTGCCGATGTCTTCGATGTAGTCGAGTTTGCCATTGGTGATGTTCCAAATGACCTCATTGAGGTTGTTTGTGAAGTTGGCTTCGTAGAATGTGCCCAGGGCCGGGTTCCGCGGGCAGTCATCTCTCTCGAGGGGTTGGCAAGAAGTGAATGTTTGGGCTGTGACGGAAGGGAGAAGGAGGAGGGAAGCGACCAGGGTCGCTACACACAAGAGGGAGGGCATTATCAGTGAAGAAAGTGTGAGGTTGATTGTCTGCGAGGAATTTTAAGTCAAGTCTGTATTGAATGAATGAATATACTCTGTATTTGAGTGGTTGAATGAGTGAATGATCTTTATTTTCGGTAGAGGATTGTCTGGTATCTAGTCCATGAAGGAGTGAAGTGGACAATGACAAAAAACGAGAGCAACAGCCAGCAAATGCGACTAAATGAGAGACAAAGCCCCGCCGCCGGGGGGGGGGGGGGGGGGGGATGATGTTGTAGTGTTGGTACGAAGTGTGGGAACAGACGCGATGCGAGGAGAAAAAGAGAGAGACTCGGAGATAGAGAGAGAAAGAGAGAGAAGTGGAGGAGGACGAGAAGTTGGAGGAGTAGAAGGATTGGGAGCAGCCAAAGGGGGAAAAAGGAAACAAAGCCCCGTCTCAAAACGGGCAGGAGACAGGCTGTGATTGGCTGGACCAGGGAAGGTGCTAGCCAGGGGTAGAAGGTGTAGCATTGGGTCCCGAGAATGTATGCAATATTGGAATTGAGATTAGGGTAAGGAATAAGGCATGTGAAATACGACAGAGACATAAGATAATAAATAGAATAACTTACAGGAACAGCGAGATTAGACAGAAAATTAAGAACACACGCAACGTGGATTTCTCTATCTTCAAAGAGTCGCCTCCTGCACGAAAAGGTCTGAAGAAAGTTGTACCTGGGAGTGAAACGACGCTAGTCCCGTGTATGGATTAGCGCAGCGAGCGACACGAGCCATGGCAGGCTGGAAACGGGAAGGAGCGCGCCTGGTTAACCTAAATTGGGACTAGCGGAAGATTTTCGAAATTGGCGCTGATGCCACCAGCCACAGATAGGGTGGCTTGGGCTGGCGCTCATTTTTCTACATTCAGTCAGTTTGGTTATTAAGCAGGATGTACTCCGTAAATTCGATTAAGTTAACACAAGTAATAGTAGCTGGGTAAATTCATGAATATGGACAGAGAACATTTTGTCAAAACACCAAGAAGCGCTCGCCAGATCGAAGTTAAGCAAGCTAACCTTAGCTAACTAACTACTCCCTACGGATTCATTCTTTGGATTACTTAAAACAACACAGGGGGTTTTCTACCAAACTCACGAGAAGTGGCAAGGAATTATAAATTGAATCATAGAATTGTGTTTAAATAGTATCTAGTGGTTTTTTTTTTTTTTTTTTTTTTTGCCTAAAAAAAGAAATGGAAAAAGAAACAGGAAGAAAACCAGATGTAGAAGGTTTGACAAATTCAACTCTCTGTACTCCGTACAAAGTACCTAGATGGGGATAACGTTGACCCACGCTTTGCGCGTTATATATATCTGATTAGCACTTTGATATCTCGAAAGGATTAACCACCTGATTGAAGTGTATCTTTTCACTCCCTTCAATCTTACATATGGTCCGTAGACATGAAATAATTCAAGTGGGGATTATTTAAACAACTACCCGTTAGAATCATGAAGGGTTTCACCAAGTCTGTTCAATGAGGGGTTCTCGTGGTTTCAGATGGAGAAGATATCCTGTTGGAAGCCACTGGGCCAAAAGGATCAATCCTTGGGGACACCAAGGATTAAGTCGGACATATCCACCAATGCTAAAAGATCGAATCTTCGCACACTTTGGCTGTTTCAACACATAGGACCTCCTAAAGATATAAATATGGCGTAGTCAGATCTTGTACAGGGTGGAACGATCTTGGTATGTAGAATTGTGCACTTCCCTTCGACTCTAGTAGTAGAAGTAATTATTCCTTGACATCAGACTGAATGCAAGCCTGTATAGTACCCGTAATATCTTGCCACTATTTAACCTGGGCAAGGAAGGATTTGATAATTCCACAACTCCACACGGCTATTCATACTTGCCAAAGGGCTTTCAAGTTTGTAGCAATAAAATTGTGAATACTCTCTGTTTGCAAATCTCACACATTGTAGTGTATATAGTCTGGTTAGTCTGAAAATCTTGCCTTGATATGCTGGGTAGACTAAGCAGGTCTTGCCTGCCTATGGAATAAATACAGATTAGATTGAGTTATACAGAAGAGCTGGAGGTTGGTGAAAATAAATTGAGTTAAAGAAACAGGAAGCTTTTTAGCTGGAAAAAAAAAAAAAAAAAAAAAAAAAAAAAAAACCTATGTCTCATTATCTCCACGACATCGAACCCTGGTCTCTATTCCTATTACGTTGGTGTCTTGTAGTATCTTCCCCCAAAGGAAGTCTCCTGTAGGAGGCACCGTATATACAGCCAAGGAACGTGCCCATGTATATTACGCCACAGACAGCCTCAATTCAACCCTGCAGCCTATCCAATGTATCCCTAGAGATGTTCTGTGGTATGAGGCACCCCGTACATAACCAACGAAGGTGCCCATGTATTGAAACTGAATGGCAAGCGGAAGTCATCACCACTAGATCATCGAGGATAAGTTTTTGATGTCGAGGCATCTAGAACTGTACAGGCTCTGACACATTCCTGCAGCAATTCTCACGCAAAGCGTGGATTAGGTACGGCCCGAACCCTAATAGTTGTGAAATGAAAACCCAGATAGCCGTGGAATATGAATAGTTGGGCGTATGGTGTCGAATTTATTTGGCAGAGACTTTAATACGTACGGCGAAACTTTTTTTTCTTGTTACAGCCGATTTTGGCTTCGCAGCATAGACATGGGTTTATGCCCATCACTCAGAGCAAGAAATGTAAATGTAAATACAATATACCTCTAAGAACCCCGTCGATGCGGTATCTGCTATCCTTTTATGTAGCAGTTTTCATGGCGTCCTTTCTTTATTAATTTTCCTGCCGGGCATGTTCTTGAATTTTTTTTTTATTTCAGGATAGTATTGCATGCCGTACAGTTCTGCATACAGTTGTAGAGGGTTTTCAAGTTTCATCGGATAGAGGTGTGCACAATATTATCACATGCCAAAATGACCCATAAAGAAACAATTTTCCATGTATTATTTGGGTTAACTTTTGGAGTTCATTGAAATATTGATTTTCTGTTCCAAATATTCGGTGGGGTATATGTCCATAATCCGGATTAAGCGAAGGGGGGACGACAAGGAACGCAAAAACAAAAAAAGTAAAGGGGTTTCATCGCGGCCGCTATGTCAGACAGAACACAAATTTTCCCATGAGAAATGGAAAGGAGATGCCGAATTAGAATAGAAGCCAAACTCCGTTGAATGCGTAGGCTGTGCGTTTCAAGTTTATCGAGCAATATACACATAGAAGGCATGTATGTGTTAAGCAACAGAATCTACCCGGCGCCGTTTATCTCTGTCTTGGTAAGGCGATGGGCTTCGCTTTCTTCTGTGCCTGTCATCGTCGCGGTAACGATCCCTGCGCAAAGGAGATCTGGGAGGGGACCTGGATCGTGATGGAGAGCGCCGATGCGATCGAATTCCTGCTTTTGACCTCGGCCTCGATCCAGATCGCGATCGCGATCGTTGCCTGGGCCGTGGCCGATCTCTAACAGCACTAGAGTTGGCGCCAGTCGGACCGGATGGCTTGTTCCTATCCCCATCGCGCTGATCAGGTAGGAATCTTTCATCAGAGATCCCAAACCTTGCCGCGTTGTTAGATGTAACTGAGCGATTGTATCCATCTACCCCCCATCGCCCAGTATCCTCACTTCTCAAATCTCGATACTTCGTCCTACCCTTTCGACCAATCTTGGTAACATCTCTGACCTGTAAGTATTGCGGCAAAGCTTCGCGATTCTTCACCTCATCCATATATCGGCTTCCCATTAGATCGCGACGATCAAGCCCTTTCTCTTCCAAATCATCATGGTAGAACGCTCCTTTGTGGAAATATCGTTGCATAAATCCTGCTCTCCCCCTTCCAGCTTCGCGCTCTTCCTTTTGCTGCGAAATGAACTCGCGGTCTTCACGTTCACGATCTTCAGCGGTGAGGTTTCGACGACGTTCGATCTCCTCGCGCTCCTTTTCTGCCTGTTCGATAACTTCACGTTCTCTTTTGACGCGTTTCAGTTCTCGAAGTTTCCAAGCGGCAAGTTCAGCAGCGGGGTCGAGCCCATCAGTATCGTCTATTTGCTCTTCATTCTCCCCTTCAACGTTCTCATCGTCGTCCCACGATTTCTTTCCCGCAACCCGCTCGGCAGCCTCCTTCTCCAGCTGGTCGCGAATTAAAATGTCGGCCTTCTCTTTTCTTCGAGCGTTTTCGGTTTCATTTTCCGCAACTGGAGCTGCAGATGAGGTGCCCCCGGCACCGTTATTAGTGGCGCCCATAGTCGAAGATTCCTTCCGTTGGCTCTTCTTGATAAAGGTAGGCCGAAGCAATACCCGTTTAGGGACTTCATCTTCTGAACTTGACTCTTCTTCTTCCTCATCGGAGCTTTCTTCTTCACTCTCCTCGTCCTCATTTCCGTGGACTTGATCGCCTTCGGCATCCACACGATCCGCCGCCCCTTTCACATCTTCCTCTTCCTCTTCCTCAGTGACAAAGCCTGTTTCATCCTCGATTTCCTCTTCTAATTTTACGCCCTGCACTCCGCTTGTGATTTTCGACGTCGTCGCACCGGCAGGGAACGATGTCGCCTTCGGCGGAGGAGCTGCGCGCTGTTGTCTTCGTTGCCGCTCCCGTTCTCGTCGTTGTTCTTGCTCGTTGATTTCATCTTCTTCATCCTCTTCCTCCTCCGAAGAGTGCTCTTCAACGATTGGTTTTCCCGGTCGGTAGCGTTGTGGTCTTTGGGGGTTCGCGGTCATGCGGCCGCGAGACGATGGTAAGGGAGGCGGCATGGTCGGTCTGAGGCGGGTATGATTTATGGAGAGTAATCGTAGGTGTACACCATTATCGCGGGCACTACGGTGAGAAGAAGCTCCAGCGCACAGATAGTAGAGGGCTACAGTTGGGAATGATTAGCCAATGAACGCGTTAATCCACGTAGTTTTATCCTCTCATTGCCCAGCTCCATGTTCACTGATTTCTTTGCGATGATGTCGTTAATTTGCGGTTTCGGAATAATATATTTCCCGAAGACAATCTTGGCAGATATTTTGGTGATAACCTTACTACTCCTACCACTGGCAGATTCCACGAGCTTGTTGCGCCCGTTGCAAAACTTGTAACTATATACGGGTTGTTCCCTAAATCAAAGTCTTCGATGTACGGTGATCTGTGACCCTTCTTAGTCCCTTATGAAAATACGAAGTAAAAATCTATTTAAGCCTCCTACCATTGGTTCTTAACTACTACTATGGTTTAGGGGGTTGTATCTCCGTAATACATCTATTGCTAGTACCCCTTGTATCAACTTTTCTCGATCAAGCCATAACGATATCCTTGTTTTGTTGGTGTTCTCAAAGAGGACGGGAGCACCCGAACGGGTCACAATTCTGACAGTGAAAGGTAATTTGAATTTATACCAATTTTATGTATGATAAGGAGGAAAAGCCCTAGCCAAACGCCATTAACTGCTAAAGGGGTAGAATGCAACGAATAAATCCCTACTCCTGGATCCTGTAGTAGTAGTAGTACCCTGTCTAAGAGTACCACCAAAAGCATGCAAAAAGGTTCTGGGGTCAATGGCCCCAAAATGGTGTGAGGATAGGAGCATCTTGAGAACGCCTAGCCGAAGTAACGAACAAGTCAAAAGAAGTTCTCGTGCACAAAAGGCGATAAATCCCCCTCTAATTCGCCATATAATTTTCCCTCTGAAAAAAAAAAAAAAAAAACAAAGAAAACAGAAAAAAATCACTTCACGCCCGCTCTTTCCAACATCTTCTCCCTCTCCATAACACTGTCTCCAAAACGAACCAAGAACACCGTCCTGCTCGGCCACATTTCACTCCCCTGGTTATGGGCTGACACTTTCGCCTCGAAACCACACCCATCGCACACACCCTCAATAATCCCAGCCACGTACGCCGCACAATTCAGCATATTCATTTCGCGCGGTACGGATATGTATGTATTCACTAGCGGGTCGTTGTCTGTGATCATGTATTCATTTGGCGTGGCAGGAGAGACGGAGTGTTCTAGAGCATCTGCTGGACGGGAGAATAATAGACGCCATAGAGGGCCGTGTATTAGATGAAGGAGTGGGAGGATGCGGAGGGGTCGGTTGGGTTGGGTGCCTGATGAGGAGGAAGAGGATGTGAGGCCGCCAGATGAGGAGGAGCCTGGGAGGGAGCGGTAGAGGAGGAGATCAAGGAGGCGGAGGCCTAGCGGGTAGCCTTGCTCGTTGAGACTGGAACATTGCAATCAATGCGCTGTTAGCCAGGCTTCCTTGTGGATAGGGGGGTGTCACAGGCCAGTTCATGCGCAGTGTTGGAAACTGGTTGGTGAAGAACAGGCAAGATTGCGATAGGGAGGATAGCTGTGTTTATACATACCGCCTCTCTAGGTCCTGTATTCCCGTCACTCGTCGCTGAGCGTATATGACCATCTCCGAAAAAAGATAGGCAAAGCTTGCTTTGCTAAGCTCCGAATTGCGGGTTCGGTTGAGATTCCGGTCGTATATGGTTTTCTTGTTTGACGGGACACGTAACCCCGTAGGGGGTTGGGGTACATTTCTGGATCGGAGTTTTTCCTGCGAGTCCGCGACATTGTTGCTCATGAGTGTGCTCGTGGAAGGGGCATGTGTGTGCTTGGACGGAGATGCCATTGGATTGGAAGCGGAGAGTGTTGTCCGTTGTCCGGTGCGGACAAAGGTGGGTTTGTGGAGATGGTTATATTACAGTTATTGGGATGGTGCGATAGGGATCATGGTAAAGGATCTCAATAATGTGATAGTTTCAGGGAAGATAAAAACGTTTTTCGGATTGCACTCATTTCATATTTACCTATTGAGTTGGCTGTAGTTCAATGCTGTGCGGAGAAACTAGCTTCTATTGGAGGTCGTAGCATCTCCGGGTTGAAACTTAGCGGACTGCGGTGAGCGACACTACCACATGCGCAGCCCGTGCTTTACCAGATTTGGTCTTACGAAGGGAGTACTCCGATGTAGTACATAACCATTATTACCACCAGGCCCACCACAAATCCCTCCAACCAAAATATTTTCTGGGGTCAGTCACTACATAACACCACCATCTGGATCATGCTCTTCGGTCTTGGTTGCCAAACATTCGTCAAGTTCCAAAATACTATTTACTCAATGTGAGATCCTGCGACCTGGAGAAACGATTGACAAGCAATTGGGGGCTGACCGATCCTTCCTGCTGACTATTGAAAAATGCTGTGTTATATTGTTTACATTTTTTAACACACAACAGAAGATGGGAGGTGGATGCTGGGCTAATCGCCATTTCTGTGTGATCTGACTGCCTAGGGTAGAGCGCTTTTCCACTATCAGCTGATTCTTTCGGAGATAATTAATGAAATATACAGTTCGCATAGGCTTTCAAGCTGTTCAAACATCTTCATCAGATATTTGGTAGGAGCAGGGTTGATATTGCGGAGTAGCGTAAGGAGAGTTGTGATAAATGATGGAACATCTTTCAGAAACAATTGAAAGTTGTTATCTCTTATCAACCCATGTATATCAAGGCCCGTCGAAATTATGACGAAGTATACAGTTATTTCAGCACAGAATTGCTTAACTGACAATTTCACCACAAAGAGAAATGCAACTGTGATGACAGCTCTTGTGTAGGCCGGTGGAACCGAAGAAAAGCTAAAGTGTGATGCATTCCGTGTGTTGCATCGCAATCCATCCCCATTTTGCGGGCAGTCTCAAGGTTGTAGTGAAGAGGCGAAGTGTTTTTCGAAAATGCTGGGGTCTATTCAACACACAGGAAAGACCGACTAGACTCACTTTCTATCCGGTATCTCAAATCTGTCTGGCGTCTCATAAGTCAGGCCTGGCCGCTTTGTAGAAAGCTCGATGTAGGCCAAGATATACCAGCGAGACAGCCGCAACTGCAACCACGGGGACGAGACGAAGATGAAATAGATGAGGGTGAAACCAGCTCTTCACCGTCAACATAGATTGCAAAGAGCGGTATATGGAGTTGCTTTCTGTCATAGTGCTTAAGACTAAACCTGAGAGATCGCGCTTCGAGAGCTCAGAGAGTGCGCTACAGACATCTTCCATTCTCTGGTACCCGCCCCGATCCCAACAGTTCTGGATTACATTGCCCATGAATAAGCCCACCGTGTTAGGAAGTTCTCCGTGTATGTCTTTATCTAATTGTCGTGGAACTGTGTAGTCTCTAGTTTTGGAAACTGCCGCGTCCTCATCACAACCCAGCGCACTGGAATTGAATAGTTGGTAGATGGGAACTTCGAACTTCCTTCCTGTAACAATGTTGTAGATTAGGGAACCGAAACAGCTATGTCATACTTGACTGATAGACTGTCCTCATTGATTTCGTAAATATTTAGATATTTAGGAACGATGCGAGAGTTTGCAAAGTAGCATAATTTGAGTGTTTGTTTGCCCGCAATTAAGAAACTTCGTGCGTCAAAACCACCGATAAGGACATGCTTTGAATGTGCATATGACACAGCTGCTGCTGCTTCCCGCGCCCACTTCAATTGCTGAGACTGATTTAATTTCTCCTGTGATAAACATTTGTCAAGAGTCCTCTCCTGTGAAAGTAAGAGATGAGGCCATATCTCAAACACGTTGACATGGAATCCTAAATGTTCATGTATCCTCTTTTCGTGTTCGAGTGGACAATCTAGAGTGACTAACTCTAGTGCAGCTAGTAGACTTCTCGCATTCCGGAATGTACCTTTAGTCCAACACTTTTCAATGATTGAACCAAGCCAAACATTCTTGGTTGAAGGAAGAATCTCCCGTCGCGGCCAGACTGCGCAGGCGGGCCCCGATGGTTGATCTCTAAACAGATCAAATTCACAACGCTGCCCGGTTATAACCTCATATATCACAGCGCCCAACTGGCCAATGTCCGTGTAAATTGAGTAACCATGGTCGTCGACGCGCTCCATGTCAGAACCAAGCGGCAGAATAGAGGACTCGGTGAAGTCACAGAACTTAATGAAGAGGTCGCCGCTGAGAACGAAATTCTTTGTAGCAATATCTGCTACTATAACACAACGGTCGTGTATGCGAACAAGTGTATGAGCCATTTGTCGAAACCATGAGAGCTGAAGGGACTGCACTGGTCGTTGTTTCTTCAGATATGTAGCAAGATCTCCATTTTCCATCAACTCCATTTGAATGCAATATTCAGAGAAGCCGAAGCAACGCACAACACCATCACAATTCTGTAGTCGTCGATACACGTCTTCTTCATGTTTGATGACGAGACAGTTCGCTTGGGTATCGTCGTCGTTATCACTAATATACCTCAATGGCAGTTTGACGGCGATGTCACCTCGTTGGACAACGACTCCTGTTCCACCGTGGCCAAGAACGGGATCACAGAGAGGAGTTCCATCTAGGTTCAAGAAGGGAGAGGACATTTTTCGAGGAGAGAAAGAAAAATGTTAATTGTTCAGAGAGACTACACTTCTTAGCATGTAAAGCAATTACTCACTTTGAAGGAAAAAAACTCGAGAATGATGGGAGAAACAAGATGTTTTGGTTGACAATAAAAGCTATTGATTGGTTACATTTAAGGTGATAAAACATGACTAAAATAGCTGAGGCTAATAATGAACGCTGGCTACCACTTTAAGCTTCAACCTTCACTCCATGTGACTGACAGACAGGGCCACCACTTCATCATCTTCTGGTTATGGCTTCGATGGTTGGGACAATTCCGCTTGCGCTTATGAGCTTGCTTGAGAGGTTAGGACTGAATTTTCGCATTGACTTCCTCTTTGCTCCGCAGGTTTGCACCACTGTATATAATCATGGTGTTACGAAGCAGGCATTGCTATTCTGAGTGCGAAAGATGTGTCTTTCTATTTCTCTATCTAAGGAGTGGCAGAGGCGACTAACTACTAAGAACGCGACGCGTTTGGGGAACACGTGATAGTATACACGTGACATGCCGCTGGATTAAAAGATATCGTCCTTGATATCTGAGGAAAGAAAATCATAACGAGTATGAAGCAGTAATAAATACAGATAATAGAGAATACATTAACTTTTTTATTTATTTCATAGACGACGGCGTTGTTGACGTCTTTTATTGTCAAAGAGCCTGACCATTTGAGGGCAGTCCTGTAGTAGATTATCTCTAGTTTCCCATGTCTCTTCGCCATGGCTCCAACGTACTTTGAGCTCGTGAACATTGTCGCGAGTAATACGCGCGTCGACAATGTCTTCAACTTCCCAATATTCTTCTCCTCAAAGGATTTCCTGAGGGCCAGCTGGCAGAGGTCGATCGAACTCGTCCGGAATATAGGGTTCTAAATGAATAATGGATATGACGGGGTGGATACTGCGGAATCGGCGGGGGAGATCAAGACGATAAGATAGAGGGCTGACTTTTTCAATGATGCGAAACGGTCCGATCTTTATAGGATGTAGTGTCGTGTGTTCTGAGAGAGTGTACTCTGATGTGCCTTTTCTAACAACATGTAGATAGGCTTTGCCGGAAAGTTTCATCAGTTGATGGTTATCATCGAAGTATGTGGCCATTCTAGCTCTGGTCATGGCTAAAGTGTCCTCAACCTGTTGCCGAAGCTGGGTGTGAGAATTCAGAAAGTGATCTGCAGAGGTGAGCTGATCCTGTGACTGAGAAGCAAAAATCATTGTTGATTCTACATCATAAAGAACAGCAAAGAGAGTTTGTCCAGTTGATGTAGATTAAGAGGTGTTGAGATTAAATTCAATTTCAGACAGAAGATTATTCCATGTAGAGATTGACTTATCAACAAGAAGACAATGAAGAGCTATTTTCACAGTTTGATTTGTGCGCTCTGCTTGGCCATTCGCACTTTGATGATAGACTGTTGTAAGACACAGTGCAGTGTGGGTTCTTTTAAACACTTCATTTCAGAATTGATTGAGAAATCTGCGGTCTCGGTCTGAGATTATCTGTTAAGAAATGCCCCAGAAACGTACAATCTCTTTAAAGAAACAGACGGCCCATTGCTGAGCTGAATCATCTTTTCGATCTGGAATAAGTCGAATGTATTTGGAAAATTTGTCCGTGACAGTCATAAGCATATTGTGGCCATTCGATTCAGGAAGATCGGTTATAAAATCAAGAGACAAACTGGCAAAGGGCTGGTTGAGAGTAAGTATGAGATGAAGTTGTTTGAATTGACGGTGTCGGCGTGAGACTGCTGCTTGACAAACAGAACATTGATTTGTATATTTATTCACAATTTTCTTTAGATTTGATGTGAAGATTTGCCGACGAAGTCGGAAATAGATTCTGATGACATCATCATGGTCTTCGTGATTGTAGGCCTGCTGCAGAACTGCTGTCTGTAATTTCTTAAAAATACAGAGACAAGATTGATCACCCCTGATGTAGTACAGCAGTTCCAGATTTTCATCTCAGAGAAATCCATGATATGTATTTACATCATTCACCCCATTTTCTATTCTCTGCATTATCTTTCAATATACAGTTCTGAAGTATGTGTCCCGCTTTATTTCTCATTGAATATCCCTTTTCAGTTCTGAGTGAACTTGAAGTAGAGTAACTGAATAAGAATGCACTAGATGATTGTGGTTGATAGTATCCTTCTGAAGTGGACTGTTCTCTAACACAATCCGTGTGGGGAGTTTTAAGAAAACGATATTGATTGTCAGAAGCTGATTAACCTGTTCTGATTCCTGTGTAGATAGACAAGATAGCGCGTCTGCATTTACATGAGTTTTCTCAGCTCAATGCACTATTCACATCCATGAGACGAAGATGAAGAGAAACAGACTTCATTGATTAAAGCGATTGTTGAGACGCTTATTAACAGAAATGATTTATAGAGCAGTTCGCAGAGCAACATGATCTGTCATCACAGTGAAGTTTTCATTGAAGTATTAAGATGCTTTTTATAAGAGTCATACCAGTGCTGCTGTTTCAAGCTCCATGAATTCATAATTCTTTTTACTTTCTTTAAGAGTTCGTGATAAGAATAGAACAGAACGTTCCTTTTCATACTTGTTCACTTGATGAATGACTGCTCTCATTTCTAATTTGCTGTCATCGACATATGCAATGAATTCTTTAAAGAAGTCAAGAAATTTAAGAACAGAAGAGCTGCATAGTTCATCCTTGATTTTTTGTCAGTAAATACAAAGTTCATCTGTAAAAAGAAGCTTCTTTTTTACCTATTTTCAACAAGAATTCTTCTTGATCAACGCCTGTAAAAATCCTTAAGTTTTCTAAACTTGTAGCGGCTCGATTTTTTGTGCATAGTGTGCCACAAATTCTCAATAGTACTTAAATAATTTAAAAGCAGAATCTAGTCCTTGCAGAGTTGTAGAAAAAGTCAAATTTCTAATAGCTTTGACTTTTTCGTCGTGAGTGGCAAGTCCAAACCTGGAAACTTTATGGCCGAGTAAGAAAACACTGGGATAGGCGAAGTGGCATTTTGAGATCGATAGAGTAAGACCAGATTCCTGAAGACAAGTGAGAGTGTTTTCTAAGTCAATGAGATGCTGGTCTGATAAGGAGGAAAAAATTACTATGTCATCAATATAGACCAGCAAGGATGATCATAGGAAGAAACAAAGAATAGTTTTCATCATATTTTAAAAGAAACCTGGACTTGAGGCTAATCTCATACTAGACACCTTGAGCTGTTCATGCCCGTGATGAGGTGTAACAAATGATGTCTTCCATCTGTTCTCTTTTCGAATGAGTACTTGAAAAAACCCTTTGATGATATCTAAAGTAGAGAAAATCACACCGTCTCTCAATGAGGACAGTATTGTATCTTGACGTGGAAGTGGGTATGCGTTGAGCCTGAGCTTGAGATTGATGCGTCTCAAATCGATTATCACTCTAGGTTTACCATTTCTCCAAACAATGAAGGCTGGAGATGAAGCTGGAGATGGATTATCAAGAGATATTTGCTCTGTGCGATTAGCTCTGCAAAGCTCATTCAGGATTGTGTTCATTGCTTTTTTATCACAATGAGAGAGATTAAATAAGTTTTGTTTTAGACCTTTTACATCATTTTCATCAACGAAGGGTATAGACATCTCAAAATTCTTAACTCTGTCAAGCTTCTGAGAAAAGAGTCTTCTAAGCCGAGTCAGCAGAGAAATGACCTTCTGACAATATTCTTGTTCATAATGATTCAAGACATCAGAGTGGAATTCTTCATTCTTCTGATTATAGTTGAGCTGAAAGAGTAAGTTTGAAAGCGCTTCATTGTCGCTAAAAGCATCACAATTCAGCACAGACTTTAAAGCATTGTCAGAGATTTTATCATTACAGTTCAAGTTTTAAACAGGATTTGAAGTGTAAGCAGTAACAGATGTTTCATAAGACAGAAGATTAATATAGCCGATTATTGTTCATGCTGAGAGTCTGATGTCTCTATGTTTAAAGTTGACAACTGGAATTGCAGTGATTGCAGAATTGATGGACATGTCCTTCACAGCAGATGTCCATGATCCTGGTTGATGAATACAGTTTGACTGAAAATAAAGGCGATGAGAGTGGCTCTTTGAGACAGCAGCATGGGATACAGTGACAATGCACTCATGACTGACTGATATAATAATGAGACTGAAGACACGAACTGATATGCAACGCTGTCTAGGTGTGAATGCCTGACAAGAGACGACTCTATTAAGAGAGATAATAAACGGAATATTGTCTATTTTAAATTCCAGAGTGTTCGGGTAACCTAGGTGGATTGTCATTTGGAGTTCTCGCATGATATCAACATTGACAATCATTCGAGGTGAAAGCCGCTCAACAACATGGAAAATAGCATGAATGAAGAAATAGAATAATGAATCATATGTTCGCTCTCGTTCAGTATGACAGAAATGTGGACGAGCGTTTTGATATTGAATGGGAATAATAGCGTACTTGGTAGAAAATAGAGGCTTATCGGATATGCCGTGGATGTAAATTTTAATATCAGTAGAATTATCTTTGACAATAGCTGACGGAAAGTGACGACAGATAGTGGCCTCGTCAATAAGAGATAAGCTGAAGCCAGTATCTTAAACTGATGAGATTGCGGATCTGAAGTTGTCTAACATATAGACAGTAAGAGAATAATTACAAGAATGAGAGAACTTTAGCATGCGATAAATATGAAATGATGAGAAATCAGAAGCAGAAATGATATTGAGCTTGTTAAGAAGAGAGAAATGATGTTCAAGATCGGTTAATCGTTTTTTAAGTGAACCGTTTCAGCTGTGTCTGAGAGATCCTGATTGTCTGTGTCAGAGAATGTGCCGTGCTGCGAATCCTCCTGATCATGAACATCATTCTGAACAGTGTGAAAGGCCTGTGCTTCGTTCTGCTTTCGTTAATCATTTCTCAAAGTGTTTTAATAGAGTCAATAACAACGCTGGAAGTCGGCATTTTTTGCATCATGCTTGAGATCAGAGGGTTTTAACATAGTCTTGAACTCCTTATTTGAATAGACACCATGAGGTTCATCGGAATCATGTAGTCTGTTTTTTGAATTGTAGTTCAGTGTCTTGTTCGGATTGGCAGTCTTATTGTAATTTTGTTTGAAGGATTGATGAGAAGATTGTCTGTTAAGCATCTAAAGCTTGAAGGATGCTGTCTCTTGGCTTTTGATCTTTTGTTGAAAGTCATTAACGGATGGAAAGTCATGCGCGAACTCATCAATGAGACATGTAACCTGCAATTGCGCTTTCAGTCCGTCATATAGATGCTGAACCAGCTGAATCTGATCTGTAATCCCAGCTTCTCTCAAGAGAGCAACTTTGCGAGTAAAGTAGAAAGAGATTGAAAGCTCAAGCCGGTGAGCAAATTAAAATTTAAGACTTAATGCCTTTTGCATTGCCTGCTGTCGTGATTTCTTAAATTGTTTGAGAAGTTCTGTTTCCCACACATAGAGATCAGAGTTCATATCCTCAACAATTTCTTGATCTAACTCTATGAGCCATTTCAATGCTTCTCCGCGAAGGCAACGAGGCAGTACCATAAGAACAGCTTCATTGCCATATATACAGGCGATTTGTTGGAATCAGAGTATGAAAGTTCGAACGCCTACTTCCGCAGGATTGAATATCATTAGATCGTCTGGCTTGAGTTTAATGTGTTGATTGCTCTCGTGTGAGGAGGCTCTGCGCCGACGCTGGTGCCGGCGGCCACAGGGTCGATGAGACCAGCGATGTCCGCCACGATGTGATAAATCATCGTCCGATCCCGCTGATGAAGATGATGGATTGTCATCTGGGTCGGTAGAGCGGGGATTCTTTCAAAGATGATCAGTATGATGTCTTGAAGAGGAAGATTGTTGATGAGGATTTTCCTCCTTCAAATGCTGATGAGTTTGAGAAGAATTTGTATTCATATTGTGTGGCTGATGAGGGGCGTTCGCAGGATTCTCACGAGGGAAAAGAGGATTACAGCGAGCGCTAGAGTAACCTGAGTGATGATTAAGCTGAGAGGAGGTAGAGAGCACTTCATCGGGTTGAACAACAGATGTTATTATAACATGTCTAGAAAGAGTTGCTTTTCTTAACTGTAGCGGAATAAGATTATTCTGACAATGTATAAACTTGAAATCAGAGTGTCTAGGGTAAGCTGAGTTGAATTTGCGTAGCAATTCTTGTTCATATTTCTTGTTGAAGTTAAAATCCATAGATTTCTCATCAGCTTGTGTCGGGCCTCTTTAAAATTTGAGAATCCAATCTGTGAAGCGTTCAAGGAATCGATGAGGGGCTAGAGGACTTTTGAAGAGCTCACGCGCTTTAGCTAGACAAGCAGTTCAAGAAGTTTCTCTCTTTAAAACAAAAATAGCCTTAGCTCTTTCAAAATCAGCAACTGAAGCAATTTCTATGAATTGCAAAAACTTTTTGTCTTTAAAGAATAAATAGTAATGTAGTAGCAATGCTGCATCGATTTTGAACTGAGCCTTTAAATATAATGTAAAGATCACTTCAGTCTGTCTTCTCTTTTTAATTATAGAAGAAGACAGATCAGACAGTTCAGTGAAAGCTTTCACACTGCTTAAAAGAGGAAGAGAAGAGAAAGATGTTGAATAACTTTGTTCTCATTCAGCAGGCATTTTAACTCTGCTGCAGTCCAGGATTGACGTTGAATTTAAGTTTATAAACGCTGAACTAAAGAGTAAATTGAAGAATGCCTTTCAGCAATACCGCTGGAAAGACTAATTATAAACTTCTGATTGAAGTAAAAACAATAAAGAGATTCTGTATCTTTTCAAATAGAGTTCTTAGAAGCTTGTTGAAAGAAAGGATGGAGGATGGATGGAAGCAGAATGTCTTGATATGTCTCTTCTCTGTTCTATGACAGTGAACGCTCTGTCTGCAACGGCTGTTGCTGCTGGAGTGAGAGAATAACAACAGTTATTCTATCTCGGCTGAGATCTATCTTGACAGAGATTGTTGACAGAACATGCTATCATGTTACAAAGCAGGCATTGCTATTCTGAGTGCGAAAGATGTGTCTTTCTATTTCTCTATCTAAGGAGTGGCAGAGGCGACTAACTACTAAGAACGCGACGTGTTTGGGGAACACGTGATAGTATACACGTGACACATGGTCAGGTTCATGTGTGCTGCACGGTCTAATTCCACCTGTGCAATCCAATCATTTCGCTGAAGTTTTTTGCATCTGCCAGCACATATCTGGTATCTACTGACAGTTAGTGGAATACAACATCTCTCCTGTAGATGAAACTCCTTACTGGAATAGTATTGAGAATGATGGCGTCAGGTCAGTATTACAAGGATGCGGTGGAGAGCGTCAGCTAAGATCTTGAAGAAGACGAATTGCTTGAGTCTATCAACATGAGTAGACTAGACTATCTTACATAGAGCGGCGCAGGCATGGGAAGCGGTTGTGCAGTAAGACCGCGAGCCCAGTGAGTAAGAAATTCTGAAAGCTCTCGATCATGGCATCCACTTCATCTCTACAGAGTAAAAACTTTGCATTTAGACATATGACCACAATGGACGATCGGCAGATGCTTTGGTTCTGGGACCAGTACTCCGTAAATGCGTATCAAATCCATTTGCAGTCATGCTGCATGTTACTTCCAGGCCGTCCCCTTTCCTAACGCACGACAATAGGTAATTGCTGCGAATGTTTTGCCTCTAGCTCTGCTAAGGGGATTTCTGTAGAACACCACACCTTTTGATAAAAACACCAAAGCTAAATTGAATCAGGTTTAGCCTCGTAATTGAATTTTTCTTAGTTAATACGTAAAAAACCGGAATTATTATGCACATAAAAAAACATTTAAGTACTACACATGCATTACATAATAAAACAAATAAAAAACTTATATCTTTTAATATTGTATGTCTCTTTTGAGATTGTACTGTACTATTTATTTTAAAGTTTATATTAATTCATGCATACTCTAATAATTAAATTGATAACAACAGATTATAACTGCAATGTAAACAGATAATAATATAATACGAAGTACGGAGCATGCTCCGTATTGATTAAGTTGTGAGCAGTTTTACGGAGTAAACAGATAATAATTAGTAATGAGACTAGCACACAATCTAGATCATGATAAATTTCACTACTGTAATATTACAATCATACAACTTGTTACTGATTAGTAATATTCAAAGTTTTCTTACCAGTGCTATTACCATCATGACAACAGTCATGAAAATATTCATTGAGGCTACTATGTAGTTATTTTTATCAACAAGGATTTGGCACAGAGAGATAGATACATTTGAAAGAAAATGCTCCGTGTGTTTCACTTAATTGTGTGATATGGCTATGCCATGAATCAAATCAAACCCTAAAGGATAATCCTCTGTGACTTCGAACTATGTAACCTACTACCAGTACCCATGCACAGGCCATGGACCGGCGTTTACCAAGGATTTGTTGATGAATTTAGATATACAAATTAAAGGTACTAGTACGTCGTCGTCTAGGTCTTTAAAAATATTACATCTTGCCTTTCTCAGCATCACAGCCCTTAATTGAATCAAAGGCCCTTTGCTTTTGCCTCGAGTTCCAATTTAGTGTTCTCGAGATACTCTGTATCCAGTCGTGACTTCGCCCCGCAGACGGGCTTACACAGGCAAAAGGAAATCTTGAAGCCGAGATTGTGACGTAGTCACCCGGACATAGTTCCATTCTGTTATAAAAGTTAGCTTCATGGGGGTCATTTTTGCCCGTTGGATCTTGTATTTGAAATTCCTCATTACGAGGTTTCCTGAGCTCACCGTTCGCGCCCATCAAAGCCAGCCCAAGAACTAGTTCGAGCATTGTACGGTACCCCGACTCTGAGGACGATGGTATCAGGTAATATAATGGGCCGGAAATTTAGAGTATGAGCGCAGATGGCAGTAAGAAGAATAACGGGGTTTTCCGGATGCGATAGTGAGCCACCAGCCGCGAGGTTGTATGCCGTTGAACCTGTCGGGGTCGCGACACACACACCGTCCGCCTGCACGGAAGTGAAATGTTCATCGTCACCGAATATTTCGATTGACGACATCGCTAAGGAAATAGTTATTATTTTGCCCTAGGAGAGCGATGAAAGATGAAAAGCTATATTCAGGTTTTCGGTGGGCTTTATATAAGGTGGGTGCATGCATACTTGGGTTTGGTCCTCGATCAATGACAATATCGTTCAGTATTTGAAACATTTTATCCGGTTGATGTGTCGTATCATCATCCGATTCTTCTCCAATCAACTCTTCCACTAAATCCCTTTGACCTGATTGATTGGGTCGTGGCCTACTTCTCATGATAGTGCATTCGAACCTCAACCTGAGACTTACTGTGACACCATCACGAAAGGCCGCCTCAAGTGTTTTTTGATAATGTTCAAAGTCAAAGTTGGTGAGGAATCCCAGTGAACCTAAGGCAAAGGAGAGAACTGGTGGAACAACTTGCTGGAATAGCCAGCTTGCGTATAAAACCGTGCCATCACCTCCTAGCGTAACTATGAAATCAAATGTTTGTGGTTTCTTCTTCACAAGATCTAAATCCCAATACTTTAGCCTCCCTTTCGCGGAGGCCTCCTCCTTGTAGAGCCCCGCAGCGTCGAATTGGTCATCATTTTCCAGTCTTCTCTCCACATAAACTGTGTATGGCTGATCTCGATCCTTTGATAAAAGCCACTGGGCGACTTGTCTCGTCAAAAGTACGAGGCATTGGTCCTGAGGTTTTGTAAGTATAAACACACTTTTGACATTTAGTTTCATTTTAACGCTCCCGAGCTTTTTGGATAGCGCCCGGACATTCCACGCCATGTCTGAAAGCTGCTTCTTGGTCAAGAGCCGGGATTGCATCACGGGTGGAGGTAGATGGTCATCGATTTGAGGAAATACTTTTATCGAACTTTTCTCCTCGTTGTTTTCGCTGACTCGTCCGAGCTGTCGCGCTTGTGGTTGCTCAAGTAGAGCATGGACGAAACAAGCAGAGTCGCTCCACTCGTCTGCATGACGACGTGAAAGCCTGGGAGCATCGGCAGAGACTAGAGAGGATTTGCGAACATGTCCAGCGTTTTGGTCAAAGACAACCTGTGAATGAAGCTGTTAGCACGGGTACTATGCGACCCCGCATGGCGCAAAAAGCTTAGTGATGGTTTGCTGAGGCAGGGAATATTTACCTCAAGGCAGTTGTGCAACTCTGGGTCGCTGTTGGACTCGCCAGAATTCTCCATAATAAACTGATTAGATGTATGGATTAGGTTGGGTGAAAGATGATATAGAAATTGAAGTCTCTAGGACGTCGCAAGAAGGGCCACTTACATCACCGAGGGATGTACCGCTCGCCATGGATAACCGCCTGGTATTTATCGGCCAGTAACTCTCTGTCTTGAAGGGAGGAAGAAGCAATTGACAGCAAGCTCCAAGCAACCTTAGATCAATCTATGAACCTGTACTTCTCATCGTTAGCCCCATAGTTAGTTATTTGGTTCAAGGATCCATCTTACAATACGGAGTACCCTGATGTTCTTCCCGCACGAACCACCTGAGTCAGCAGCCTCCTCGCCACCGAGACCCATCAGATCCTTGGATGTCTTTCTTCTTAACAAAATACACGAGGAGCTCTGAAGTTTACTTTTGTTCTTACAAAGTATGTACGAAGTAGAGCGAGACGAAATGGTTATGAGAGTTTGAAACGTTCATGATAACCGTAGCCCGTGGCTATTTCTTTATATTTAGTATTTTCTTTCAACATAATTAATTAACTGGTTGGGAGTGTCAGCTGTGACTCCTCTAGTATTTAGTGCTTTTGAAGCCTACTTTACAAAACACCGAGGCACTATCCTATATGGACAGCAGGGCCATATCTCATGAACAATGTACGGAGTACTGCCGCCATTCGTTGGGCCACTGGTAGAGTGATTCGCGGGGGTCCCCGGCTATATTAAAGCGTTAACCCATCCCTGCCTCCCTCCAGCTACTGTCAGTGAAAGAGATGTTTTACACATAATTTGAAAGCCCACTAATTATGGCCTCGCAGCCTACTAGTATTTGTTGAAAGGCTCCCTTATGAGCTTTTGATACATTGCTGCTCTTATCTCAGAGGATCTATCGCGGACATCCAGAACCTCCGGCTCATGTCAAGATGTCTCTGTAACGTTAGTTCGCCATTCCTGTTTGATACATTTACTATCAGGATCACCACAAAATCGATATCAACCCTTGAAGCGGTATCGAACCATCCTATTTTTGGCAAGCCTATTAGCACTATCAAGCTATGTCTCTGTTTCTACGGGGATGTCGAAGACCAGCTGATGAAAATCGGTCTAATATCCGAGTGCGACCGCCGCTTCCATTCCATCTGGCTGACAATTATAAGGGTCTTTAACGCAACCCAACGGACAGTGGACGAGTCTGAACAATTCAAAAGAATTCAAAGTCGAATAGGTAAATTTAGGCACGCTCTGAACTCTCTGGAGTTGGGGGCGGTAGGAGCTGCTTCTACCTGCTTAGACATCGCCGCCGCCGATGTGATAACAAATGCTTTCGATGTGTATAAAACTCGTTTTGAGATCAACAAGTTGCCATTAAGAATGCCACTCATCTCACAAGGATAGGGGCGGCGTTGTCCAAGTTCCGCCGTCCACTCTCGTTCGAAATGTTTGGGTACATCCGAACAGGAAATGAGATTAACCCCAGAAGTTGCTCCATTGCGACGACCTTGGAGTGGCTAGATTCAGATGAAAACTGTTTGGATATTGTTTTAAATGTGATGGCATCCCGAGGTCAATCCCTGACGGTAGGGATTGAACGCAGATTCGCAAGGACTTTCAAAGGGATTTTCGATCAGCTTTCCAGGCACCGCCTCACTGTGGATTTGGACGCTCCTAAACCACTACAACTTTTTCGACCGAAGAAAGCTGAACGCGATACCATCAGCAGCGTAGTACAGAGGGCAGAACACTTGTCGTTTGCAGCACGTTGGTGGTCGAAACATAATCTTAATTTCGGCATCCTTGTATCTACTGACGAGCCTCACGAAGAGATGCATAACCTTGCTAGTTTTACGAAGGCCTTCTTTAACACGGAGAGCGTGCGTTCCGTGGAACCGAATATCCATGATTACTCGCTCCATGTCGATCCGCCGTACATCAGCGCTCCCTGATTGCGAGTGGCTGCGGCTGCGGACTCTTTCCCTCGTTGCCGTGCCTTTCTATGAACAAGAGCTTCGGAAGCTAGTAGATCGCCATCGGACCTCTCTAAAGATACTAGACATGGATGGCCTGCAAATTCTCAGTGGGTGCTGGAGGAATTCATTTCAAATTTTGCGTGAATTGGAGGACTTGGAGGAAGTATCGTGCAGCTGGCCTACTGGCGGAGAGTATGGAAGCGGCTTCTCTGAGGATGATCTGGTATTTCGCTTCTCTGAAAAGGCGGTTTGCCAATATCTTCTCAAAGTGAAAGGCGCCGAGAATCCGCTCGGGTAGGCCTAGCTTTGCCATGCAGCGGTCAAAACCAGGTTGAAATGAGGGATCTAGAGAAGGAAAAAAAAAAAAGTTCCTTGGAGAAATTATTCAATAGCATGGGTAGTTTGACACAAAATATACATTATGCCGGGACAGTATCGATCAACAAGATCGACCTTCCGGAGAGCTTCCAGCCAGGCGCCAAAATATGGATAGGATCAACCCACACGAAACTGAGCGGCTAATAAAGAGCTCGCCCTATACTCGACGGGCTAATAGGATAATTCTTGAGAATGACTACCTACTTGGATGGACATGATGGGATCAGTTATCAGGGAGGGCAGTTGGTTTAACTTCTGGGAGCAAAGAGAAATCCTTCTTGCGAAGAAAGAGGATTCGATGAATGCAACCCTTTCACCATCCCAACATTGTATAGAGCAGATCATATCGTAAAATTGAACTTCAACTCTAATATCTAGGAGCTATAACCTATAACCTACCAGGCCAAGCGGTGACCCGCATTGGAGGGGAAATAGATCCGAATGACAATTATTTCTGGTATTTCTGGGTGTTTTTTTTTTTCTTTCAAAAAGTGCCATTTGATGATTATCGACCAAAATAACCACTTACTTTCCAAGGCATTCCATGCGTTGAGATGTGTGGCAAGTAGAAGAGACTGAGAGTGAGTGGATGAATTGCATTCCCAGACAACAAGAAACATTTGAAATTCTGCTCCCATGCTTCAGCAGATGGTAAGTAAGGTATAACACCTTACTCGCCGAACAGATGCGGGTGCAACTGTTATGCGCGGACGCGTCGATACATGGACATACATCTCTGTACATGAATAAATTGGTAATATAAGACGAAGGAAGCACAAGAATCTTAATGTATATATAGTTTAAATTTTTTTGGAAAACGCGAGTAATAAAGCTGGCGGACGGAGTGGATAAGGCTCAATTTCTAGGATTCAAAGTTCATGTTGATTGATGGATACTATTCATAATTGGAACAACTTGGAGCATGAGGCAGAGGAACTTGTGATCCAGTGCAACTTCATTAACCTCCCAAACCCAATGAAGGTATGAACCAAGGGAGCTTGCCCAAGACATCCTTTGGAAGACATAATTTGTAGTTCATGATCAAGAAATGAGCAGATGGATGGCAGTGGAGGATAGATGTAGGAAACATCATTCCACTCCTCCCCCCGCACCCCCCAAAACAGCTATGAAAGAGCAGCAAAAGAGGCCGCGCGGCCACAGCGGCGAAGTTTACATTTACAGCTCTTGTCAGACTGTGACGTGTGATTGGGAATATCAACTGGGATAAGGAGATGTTGAAACAAAAAGTGTGGGTTCATGGAAATCATTACTCTTGAAGAATGCGACATTTTCAGTCTTGCAAGTGTAGAACCCACATTTTGAATTCATCAGAGGTACGATAAGTAAAAAATACATACCTGTACCATCTTGAGGGGAGTGGTTGGGGGAATGAGGTAGAAACGCATTCGTTTTGGTATCTAGGATTTGTCACCTTCTGGTTCAATATTTCGCGCTGTATTGAAGTATGAGGGCGTTTTAGATGATATGCGAGAAGGAATGTAGGTTGGTGGTACCTGTCAAATATATAATTCTGGTGGCAGACATTATGTTCTTTGATACTAGCCATTGTAACCTTGGAATATTGCATGAATAGGGTGTCACAATGATGTAAGGCGATGCTCAGACTTCCGGCCTGCTTTTATTGGGTTCTATAAATAAAGGCGTATATTTCCTGTAGGTATGGTGTTAAAGGCTTATGAGAATCATTTGCAACGCCTGCAGCGATTTGATATTGCACTTACAGGTAACGGGAGACAAAATTTTTTGCGGGCAGGGGTACCAAGTTTTCGTTTCCAAGACGCATGCGCTGGCCGGGTAACTCGTCGTGGTAATCTACACTGGGGAGGATAGAGTTGGGGTTGGCTGACGGATCACATTCTTGGAGAAAGTGGATAGAAGCAACCAGGGAGTGATGCAGGAATGTTGACTTGGGGCACGTTGACATGCATGCGCAACTGCGCAACTGATAAGTTTGAAGAGATCTTCAGCCTGGCCTCAGGAAAAATGAATTTCAATTTAGAATCCCTTTGGGTATAAAATCCGAAATTTAACTGGTAAGAGACGCAGAGAAGGGTACGCCTGGGCACTGAAGGTGACGACGTGCTGAGCGCTGAAAGAACCTGCCAAGATCAAGGTCTAGATCAAGTTCTGAGCCGGTGAATGGAGGAATGAATGTGTGAAATGCTGTAGTAAAGGCCCCTCGCCTTGCACCAACATGGCTTCGAGAAGCGCCAGAGAAGCGCCCATACATCTTCTGTAGGGTGTGCAGAATCTGGCATTTCTAGGTAAGGCTTCAGGAATATGGGAATAATCGGCTTCCTTTTCAGCTACACGACAGGACCAATCTCTTCGACTCATCTTTGCATGTCCTCGTAGAATTTTGCGGATATGCCACGGAATGACAGGTAAAGGATGCCGAGATAACACTACTGATATCATATCTTTGAAAGCAAGCGGCGATTTCTGTGTGCAGGGTAGCCTGAAAGGGTTAATGAAGAATCAAACCCTTCCACCAACCTCGAGAACACCTTACACCGCTTCGAAAATGAGTACGGAGTAAATAAAGAACATCTTATTATCGAGCAGCTTCGGCGAAGATGTGAGTTTGTATGTACTCCGTAGTCTGCACACGTCCTATTCAGGAGCTTGGGGCCAGTTTGAAGTCGCAGCACATGTCTGGTGCTAGTCGTCGACTCTCAGTGCCATGCAGTCAGGCTCCGTAGTTGGGATGCAGCATGATCCTGGAATGAACCGGAAGAGTCGTGAGGTGGGGGTTGGGTCATCCTCATCATTCCATAATATTTTAAAATTTCTAGCTCAAGACAAAGAATCCTTGCCCCTCTCCTCTCAGAATACGGAGTATTGGCAGATTAATCAGACAAGGGCTTCTGAAGCAACGGCTGGGTGAAACCATGTTCTTGGAACCCTTGACCATGTTGGGATAATCAAATTACTATTACGGAGTAATTACTCTGCGGACGAGATAGTCGTCGGCTGGCAGGTGCTGCTGAACTATCCCAAGTGGTGGTGGGGTGAGAACGATCTTGTTAGTCTCCGCTTGGCCAAAGTGAGCACCTCTTGGGGTTTTTTCTTTCTTTTTTTTTCTGTTTGATTGCTTATTTCATTTTCCCCCGATTTTCTCTCTCTCTCTCTCTTTTTTTTTTTTTTTTTTTTTTTTTTTTT
>LGRN01000185.1:0-47449 GCA_001883825.1 Emergomyces pasteurianus Ep9510 | reverse complement strand
AGAAAGAAAAGAACAAGAAAAGTGCCTGCTGAAAGTCTCTGACATTCACTTGTCACTATGTTTAAAATTGTAGTGCCTAGGAACCTCGGGCGCAGGCACCTAACCACTCGACCAAAAGATCACACAACAGTAATAGCCACCACTATTACTAGCGCCTGAACCCTATATATAGCTATACCGCCCGGGGAATACCGCTGTGGCATGACAAAAATATACACTCTGAGGGGCCTTGCTTCTTTAGCCCGGTAGAAAGTACTGTGGACCTCATCTCAGTTGAGTGAGAGAGATTGCAAGATAATTTTTGACTCCTTCTGCAATTCAAAGCTGTTTTGTTCATTATTCACTGATTTTTTTTTTTAGTGATGTCGCTTCATATACTCGTGATCCAGGTATTCTAGACTACTCCATAGAGCTAGCTTTGTGTATACCCTTGCCGTGGTCTTCTGCTCGTCATCAGTGCTATCCGTTGAGCCGGGCAAACCACCCCGTTTGGATTCATACTAAGTGCCAGGAAGAAATACCACGGTGGCCACTCTCTGTCCGACATGGTAGGGCTTTTGACGGAGTGGTAAGCACAGTCGAGAACGAATTGATTTCAGATAAAGAAAGACATACATACCCTGGATACTGATTGAATTGATGTGTTGATACCAAATAAACGTTTATCTGAACGTCAGTACTTCAATAAGTTCATGGTAGATAGGCTAGTCAATAACAAGTCCACTGGAACCAGATACAGCTATTTATGTGTACCGCATGTGAATAGAGTCTCTAGCCACAGCTGAAGGGTTCTCGTAGTGAGATGCCCTGCCTTATTATAAGTTGGCCCAAAGATTGTAATTAAGAATCTGGCTTGTACTTAGCAAGTAGGGAATAAAGGTATTTGAAGATTCTGGTATTAAAGTATTTTTTTATCGCAACACCTCTCAATCTTGACTGAGGCTGGGTGGTGTATGTGATTTGTTGAGATGATCGAAAACCTTGATTGCTCGAGAAAGAAGAGCTAGCTAGGTGAGAAGATACGGGATGTAGAATATATACCACGTGACCACGAGCCATAATGTTGGATGATACTCCGTACTGTTGGAGGCTTGGCCTGGCTTGGGTGGCTCGTCCTCTCTTCTATCAGAATGGCACTGGAGGCAGAGAGCTCTTTTGCCCTAGTAGCCTAACAGACACTAGGGCTACCATAGTCACGTGTCACCCATTATATAGTTGCCAGCGTGTTCACTAGCCAGTTTAGATAGTCAACCATGCACGCATTCTTTCACATAACGCCAAATGGTAAAAGCAGCATGTGTTTGGTGTCATGTGTCAAGAAATGCGCTTAAAATGGCGTCGAAAAAGAGCCACTCTGATTGGCCGCACCCCCATCTTACAGACTATGGAGGTAGTATTAATAATAATATCGGTGAAGCAATGGGGTTCATTTGCCATTTTGGATGGAGATTACGACCCCATAATTATGCATTCTCTCAAAAGGGAAAGTCGTTGAAAATGCTCAGACCTCGTAGCTACTGTACTAACTAGTTACTAGTTAGTTCAACTTGATCCCAGTTAAGTTAAAGCCGTAATGAACCACCCGTGCCGGTTGCCAAGCATGATGTCATTTTTACGGGAGCAGTGGCCAATATCGAGTTCCTTCTAGCGGGTTTCAAAAGTTTTATTCCACGGAGTAAATTTTTTATCAGAGAGTAGGATTTCAGGTGGAAGACGGCATACAAAACCAGTTAATGAAGATGGAGCTGTCATGATAATTACGCAGATCGGGAGTGAAGAAGGCAAGGCAACGAGGAGATGTATCAAGAACCCAATCAGCGTTTGCAAACAAACGATCAGATCCCCTGTCCGAATTGATAACTCCTCCACGGAGTAGAGCATGCTGAACATTTGATATCTGCCCTTGCGGCCTGCCTGCCATTCATACAAACCAGTAAACTCGCGCAAAGGATTTCCAAGAGGTCTGATGATGAGAAATTTGCGCAATCTAGGAGCTCAGATTCCGATTGATATGCCCTGGGCTTGAGCAAGTTCTTTCAAAGAATATGAAGAACGAAGAGTTAACGTGTTCTGCCCGAACTTTCCAGAAACCGAGGCTATTTCGGGAAGGGCTAGGAATCAGCTCCTCCGGGTGGTTTGTTGTCGACCTGCCACGTTGGGGTGCACATTGTTTTAGCCCGTGGGTTCATGGCAAATGCCCCGAAATGGGAAATGGAGTTACCAGTCGTTAAATTGCCCTATTTTTTTAGTTAGGACGGCCGCATAAATTTTGCGGTCAACAACAGGCGGCCAGGATGATTAACTACGAGGCTGGGCTTGTTTGGTTGGTGAAAATCAAAATACTTCTACTACATAGAACTCGAAACACGAACAGCTCACGGCACAAATACGGAGTATGTACATGTACATTTTCTGGTTCTCGTTTATTTTGCCTGTCAACAATGTCAGTGCGGTGGCCCGAAAATAAGGGCTGAAAGCCGACTGGACATAATGTTTGGCGTTTCAGGGGATATTTATTGGGGCAGGGTTGTCCATTATCTCCAAAAAAAAAAAGAAAAAAAAGAAAAAAAAAAAAGAAACTACGCACCGCTCTCCCCAGCAGTAGCTTGAGAAATAATCGAGTGACTTTTGTGAACAATACAGGGACAGGCCGACCGTGGTACAGATGAAGCCGGTCGTCATTGTTTGGAGTCTAGTCAGGATAGGAAAGTGGTACAAACGAACCCCTGCTCCTAAGCTGCAGAGAGCCGCAGGTTTCTGCAACATTCAATTGGCATCAAAGGATGTCATCCTGACCGAAATTCCGAACAAGACTTGGACGTCGAGATTTACTTCCCATCTCTCGGGCCAAGAACTCAGCAGCGACGGCGGGTTTAATCGGTTCGAAGGGGTCCAGTCAATACCCCGGCTAGTCATCACAATGACGCACAGGCTCAGGCGGGAATGTCTGACATTGGAACTATGTCCGGAGAAACAGGTGACGATCAAATTCGTCTGCTCTAACTAAGGTACTTGTCGTAAAAGGAAATGTCGGCCACCTACCGTGTATGAAATAGGATAACTGGTATTGTTCTCAAAATCAGAGCGTGTAAGCGAAACGATTTATACTTGAACTGCCTTACCAGAATTTCCCGGCTGCCTGCCAGTAAGACATATCTGATCAAAAGTTTAGGCCCAATAGAGAAATAGTGAGCCCTAGGGGATCTAGTGCAGGTAGTTTGAGTTGGAGGAGCCCTGCTTGATGCAGGCAGTAGATGAAAAGGCTGAAGCGAAGGTGTTGTGCTTTAAACAGCTCAAGTTGCTACGAGGGAAAACTTGCGCATAAAACCATCCCCACTACCCACGGAGGCAGAGAGGAAGGTTCCACTCCAATCCCAGAAGGAAGCAAACGACAACTATTTGTTCACAGTTCAGTATATGCATGTGAAATGGTCTCCAAAATGAATTATTCGAAGCTGTCCTCGCGAGGTTCATCCAATATTGCCTCTATCACCCCATCGATAGGAGTAAAAAGAGCTGAACGCTGCGTTCCTGAAGCGTTTGATATCGACCTATCTACAGATGATAATTGTCTCCTTAGAGAGGAGCTCTCGGAGATCTGCAAATCCACACCCAGTGATGGATTGCATTCGCATGTAAGTCTTGTTGTGCAATCTTGAGCACTGAACATAGTGGCTAATTATCACGATATTAGCATTCTTCCGCGCAAGGATTTCTGGGAGGACCAACGCTTCTAGGAAGCCTGGCAAATCTCTTTAACAACTATTTCAATCCATGCATACCTGTCAGCCCACATCACATAGTGACAGGGCCAGGCGCAAAGAGTTGCCTTGACGCCTTGCTCTGTAGGATCTGCGATCCTGAAGACGGTGTCTTGGTGCCAGGCCCATATTGGCGTGAGTTTACTTTCTCAAACTCCAGGTTGCACATTATACCCATCAGATAGATTTTTCACAGTGGATGAATAACATAATAGGAACCTTCATAGCCAGGGATGACGTCGATTTCCGAGCTCGTTCATCTGTCCGGCATGTTCTAGTGCGAACGGAAAGCTTCACAGACATTTTCACCCTGAAATTAATATCCAAACTGGAGGAGACCATGGATAAAGCCACATGCAGAATAAAAGCCCTCATTCTGACGAATCCGCATAACATATTCGGACAATGTTACCCACTTGAGGTTTTGGAAGCTTGCTTAAAATTCTGTCAGCAGCGGGAAATACACCTCATTTCTGATGAAGTGTATGCAATGACGACATTTTCCTGCGTAGAGATTTCCGAACCAGCACCATTTGTCTCAGCTTTGTCCTTGGATGCTATCGCACTGCGATGTGAGAGGTCTCGCATCCACACGATATGGGACACCAGCAAAGATTTCGGTGCCAGTGGATGTTATCGAATAGTATGCTATTGCTTCACCCATCCACCGTTGCATTTGGTTGGCCGCTAATGCCAGAAAAAAGGGCTGTATAGTATCACAGGATAACAGAGAGCTCAACGTTAGACACGCAGCTGCATCCAACGCCCAGGTGTCATCGCTTTCTTCAAGATTTACAACTGCACTCCTTTCATCACCCTCACTACCCTTTTTAGTCGCATTGAACTCGGCTAGGTTGGCAGAGTCATATATCCATGTCACGTCATTCTTTATTCGCCATCACATCGACTACATTCCAGTGAATGCAGGATTAAACATGTTTGCAAGACTGGCTCCAAAGGCCAAGACTTGGGAAGACGAGTTGGATATGGTTGTGAAGTTGAAAGAGAACGGAGTGGTTGCTAAAGGGGGTGGAAGCTATCATGGCACATTTACGGAAAAGGGGTGGATAAGGATATCGTTTGCCCTAGAGGAGCATCGGCTCCAAGAGGCCCTCCACAGAGTTAAAAAGGCACTGCATTTGGAGGTGTAAGGTGGCTGGAGTCACTGGTGATCCCATGTAGCACCGCAGTTCGGTGTCCAGTCCATCCGCCTCTGCTTTCTATACACTTCATTGCATGCATTGTATAAGGTTTTCTTTCATTTTTTCTTTCTTTCTCATCGCTTCTCTTCTTTTCTTTTGGGCGGCGGTAAATCCATGCTGGATCGGCTGGTATTTTTGGACTGGGACCGGAGTTCTGGATATTTCCCTCCTTATCATCTTTGCCCCAAGCCAGCGCATTTGATGCCGGCCATTGCATAGAGAGGGGATGCGATTAAAAATATATATTGAGACAAAAGGAACAGCGTATAAAATGACGATTGACCTGGTTAGAATCAGTAGTACATACTATGGAAGCGTCGGTGGCAGATGTAGAGAATAGTAGTACGGAGTACAGAGAGGAGATACGGAGTAGTGGTATATCGATTTATTGGCAAAAAGAAAATCTCCAAGCATCTCATCATGAGAATTATGCATGGTACTGAAGTTACCAAGCAAAATTTTACAGACACTCTGCCCTCTGCCCTTCTCTTTCAAGTTGTGAGAATGGGCTCGCGCAACTGGTAAGGCGTTGCTCGGCCACACCACGCTAATTCAGATTAGGAAATGGGTTTGGGTTTTGGGGCTCAAGCCACACTTCCCTATTGTGGACATAGACCGTTGTCAGTGCTCCGTACTCCGGACACTACTCACTTCCCTGAGAATACACAATTTCTATAGAATTCATTCAGGTGAAATGGATCCTTGTCTCTGCACAAGATACTGCTTCCATTACCGAGCTGATTCCATTGTCGTGGTGATTCAGGAGGTTTGCAGGTCTCCCGATGAGCTTCTAAACATAAATCTTCCAATCAGGCGGTAGCAAACGAACAGAAGCCAACGTAGAAACCGAAAACTTCCCAGAACCAGGGTTATCTTGTCGCAGGTATAATTATAATATAACAACCCGCAATACCTCTACGAAAACAGTGCAAAAATAACAATATTGATATTACATATATGAAATTCATTCAGTTTACTCCCTTTTTCCTTCATACAGATGCATCAGTTTGGGAAAATCTTCAATTTCATTCTGCTGAGCAAGTCACCGGCGCGCCCCTCAAATCTTCGGTGCGAACACTGGAGGCAACTTCAACTCCTCCAGCGTCTTAACCACGGCATCTCTCTTTATCAAATTCGCAATCAAAGCTGTATATTTCGGGTAATCCTGCTCCATATCCAGCCCAACAGAGATTCCCCACCGATAGAAAACCAACAAATACGGATCCACAACCGTAAATGAATCTCCAACCGCATGTAGCCCCCGCAATCTGCTTTCAATAAACGTGTAGGCATCTATAACATTCAGCCTTGCCTTCACCCTGATACTCTCCAGCGCATTGGTGTCATCCGAGTATCGCCCAGGCCGCCAAAGCCCACCGTACGCCAATCCGTGGAGATGGCCGGAGAGCCAATTCATCCACTCGTACACCCTGGCAGTTTCGATGAGGGTGCCGCCAAGCAGTTTGCGGTCCGGGGGTCCGAACTCGACAAGCGCGGTTAGGATGGCTGGCACCTCGGTGATGATCTCATCGTCGATGGAGAGGACGGGGACGCGCAGCTTGGGATTTATCACGCCCAAACTGCTGGGATCCGCCACATTGATGGCTTCCACATCTAAACCCAGCTCGCGTAAGAGGATGTGTGGGGCTAGAGAGCAGGACCCAGGTTTGTGCCAGAACTTGAGCTTGGTCATGATGGGCGGCGGGGGAGACGGCAGGATGTTTTTTCAATTTTTTTTTTTCATTTATCTTTATAAACGGAGAAAAATTATGGGTATGGGTAAACACATGCACAGCCCGAGGATGAAGTGTTGAGGTGGTGTGTTTGTATAAATACAATCCGTCCGTCGGGTTATATCTCCTATCCCTTAAACCCCCCACCTATCGATAACGATTTCGTAGTTTCATTCAGGAGGATTAATAAGGGACATCTGGCATATGAGCTCATAGTGGAAAATTAATCCACAAACCCTTTGGTAGTAGCAGTGGCTCGCTGCGCCCTTCGAAAGGCAAACGGCGAGAAAACATTTGTCAGCCAGAGTCCAGGAAGATCGGGTAGTTAACTAACAGTAGAAATGAGTTGTATTATTAAGCTCTGAGCATCGCGAAAACCTAGTTAACTTATCCATCGGATGTTGATGGAGCTTTAGCGAGCTAAAGCAGGGCTATTTTTCGCCTTAAGGGAATGGTGACATATTTATATACGAATAATCATCCGAGACACAGGTAGGCGCCTTGAAAAGGAAGCATGCTTGGGATAGTGGAAAATATTCCTAACAACACGATTTGACATCGACAGGCAGGGCACTGGCGGTGGCTTGAGATACGAAGAGTTATGGAAATTAAGCCCTCTAGCTTGAGGACGGGAGGAAAGAAGGCAAAGAAAGAAGTATGTTATGATATAAACGCGTTGATGGGCGCGGATATCTCGAGAGCCCAGAATTCGCCAGAGAACATGAACTGAATATGAATCCTGGCCTGACAGTGTGACATTTCTTGAGGGGAGTCTGCAGTAATGGCTTCCTTTGGCTGTGGCCACCCACCGTGGGCGGTGTTTTGGTATCACCCTGCGGGTTGTCTGGTCTGGAGCTGGTCAGGGAGTTTGACGGAGCTCGAGGGTTGATATAGGTAACGTTTTGGCAAAGATCTTTCCCTTCAGCGCTAGTCGCTCGCATTTATACTCCGTACAGCGCCCAGATCAGATCAATTTAGAGCTCGCTCTTAACGCAACTCCCAAGTTTCCAATCCGGAGTACATAAAGTCCGATACTTAGAAAACTCAACCCTTTAAAGAAGCACGCCGCTTTATTGGTACAAATTTTTGTTAGCAAAGCCTTCGAGCGGAAATATAGCTTCCTCGGCTTGGTTGGGGGCTGGGAGCTTGCGTTTCCCCTCAATTTTTCCACCGAGCCAGTTGCCCGACACTAACGAGGTAACTTAATACGAAGCTACTCCACCGTTTGCCGTCCTCTCCAAAAGAATGCGGGGAAGATTTATGACGGAATCCCTCTGCCTTTGGCTCGCTGGGGAATTTTTGTTTTATTTGATGTTTGATGTTTATGGAGTAACTTACCTTAAAGCATATCGAAATTGCCTCGGTAAACCTGGCTACTACGGATGGGCAGCTGCTCGAAAGGTGGAACAACTGCGAACCACCTTCACTGAAGAAATGGTTCAAGATAACAGAAATTTGTTGGATGTGTGATGATTTAGAATGATTGAACGTATCTAACTTAGTTTGCCCTGGAGGAAGATAACCTATTCGGTTTAAATGTATGCCATGTATCTCGTAGTCAAGAATAGAAAGCTGGGTTAGAGTCGGGGAAACAGTGTAGAAGAGAGCTGTTACCTACTCTTCGATTTACCCGAGCAGTTTATATAGCTCCCTTTGATTTCACCGAGGGGAAGCAGAAGAAGCGGTTAGGTTCTCCAACCGGCTGCTACTAGTTATGTATTGACTTCGCTTCATCCAGCCTCGAATGCTGAGCGCTGTCCTTTCCTACTTCGCGACCTACCTGCATTCTCGTTTCCCAAGTTAACAAGTGAGGAATCATATGCATAGCCTAGCATGCCATGTAAGCCAATCTCCCAATATTATCATTTTCTAACTCTGTACTAACGGCAGGGGTTCAAAACAGTGACAACTATTGCCGCTTCCGTAGCTGGCACTCTGGCCACTGCCGCCTACCTGGATGCCAAATGCCTAATCCGTCATGACCTCGCTAGCGGCTCAATTTCGGCCCAGGCCCAAGACGCCGTGAAATTTCTAACGGAAAGGTGGAAACAGGACAAAACCCTCATGTACCATTACCTCGAGGCGCATGCCCTCGGAGAAAACCAGAACAACATATTCTTGATATTTGAAGGGCGCTCATGGACTTTCAAGCAGTTCTTGGAGGATGTGCACAGGGTCGGGAACTGGTTGATGAACGATTTGGGAGTTGAGCGAGGCGAGCTGGTTGCCTTGGATGGCGGAAATTCCCCTGAGTATATGATGCTGTGGTTCGGGTTGGAGTCCATAGCTGCCGTTCCCTCATTTATCAACTGCAACCTCACTGCTGCACCGCTGGTGCACTGTGTGAAGCTGTGCGAGGCGAGATATTTGCTCGTTGATCGAGGGACGGCGCATTTGGTAGAACCTTGCGAGCAAGAGCTGAAGGAGGCAAATGCCCAGACGATATATTATGATTCAGAATTTATTGCTTCACTGAACGATAAAACGCCAATCCCAAATTCGAGACGGACAGGCATTAAGACAGAAGACTTGGCGGCATTGATCTATACCTCTGGTATGAACCCCTTGGGCATGGATAACTTCTCACCCTGCTGCTGGTTCATATGGTGTACCGACTAATCGTTGATCTTTTAGGCACGACCGGTTTACCCAAGGCCACTAATTTGGTTCGACGGAAAGAACTCACGACCGCAAGAGGAGTGTGGAAACACCTGGATCTCAAACCGGGTAGGAGAATGTATACGTGTTTACCCCTTTATCACGGCGCAGCTCATGGGCTTTGTGTCAATCCGTCGCTATTCGCGGGTTCAACCGTAGTCCTGGGTCGGAAATTTAGCCACAAGAGCTTCTGGCCAGAAGTTCGCGAATCAAAGGCCGATATTATTCAATACGTTGGTGAACTGTGCCGGTATCTCATCAATGCGCCACCTTCGCCGCTAGACAAGGAGCACAACGTGAAAATGGCCTGGGGAAACGGTATGCGACCAGATGTATGGGGGGGATTCCGCGAGCGGTTCGGGATTGAAACAATAAACGAGCTCTATGCAGCTACAGATGGGGTATCGTCAAGCTTCAACGCCAACAGAGGCAAGTTTGGACTTGGAGCAATCGGGGTAAGGGGATGGTATTGGCAATGGATGAACGGAAACAACGAAAAGCGCGTCAAAATCGATGTCGTAACTGAGGAAATGCAGCGGGATAAGAATGGGTTCGCAATTCCATGCAAAGACGGCGAACCGGGCGAAACACTTTATAGGCTAGACCCCGCAGCACCGAATACGGCTTTTGTGGGATACTTCAGAAATAAAGGCGCCACCGAGAAGCGGAAGATACGCGACGTGTTTCGAAAGGGAGACATGTGGTTTCGATCAGGTGATATGATGCGTCAAGACCCAGATGGTTGTCTATACTTCGTGGACCGCCTAGGAGATACATTCCGATGGAAGAGCGAAAATGTCAGTACGAACGAAGTCAGCGATGTGCTGGGGAAATTCGACGGCATCGCCGAAATAAACGTCTATGGCGTGCAGGTTCCACATGCAGACGGACGGGCTGGGTGTGCCGCCGTTGTACTGGCAGATGGTGTGGCAGTTGATTCATTCGATTTCAGCGCCTTGGCTAAGTATGTGACTGGTGTGCTCCCCCGATATGCGGTGCCTATTTTCGTGCGTGTTGTGCCCAGTTTTGAGACAACAGGGACGATGAAGTTGCAGAAGGGAAAGCTGAGAACTGAGGGGGTTGACTTAGATATGATAAAGGCGAATGGCACGGGTGGTCGTTTGTTCTGGCTCCCGCCTGATGGGAATAAGTACCTTCCCTTTGAGGCAGATCAGTGGGAGACGCTGAAGGCTGGAAGGGTCAAACTGTGAATTTTGAGTGTGAGATCAGTCGAGTTTGACCGGACATGCTTCATGTAGGCAATAATAATAGCATAGCTAGAAAGAAATGGAAAGACACGCCTCCCAGCTTTGGGCCATGTAGCACGTATCATTGTGACATGTATAGCTGGGTTGTCATGAAGTTATATGGAATGCCCCATCCAACTAAACATATTTCGGTATCAGACAGACAAAATCAATTGGTTATAGAAGAGCTATCAGACCTCAAAAAGTGATATACCCAGAGATTTTGGCATTGCCATCTTAAGCTGGGGCAAGGTCATCGACCCGGAAAAATCCCATGCCTACACCCTTTGCCAGATCCGGAGTACCTAACCAAAACCTGGTTATATCATATTTTTAACCTGATCTTGCAAAGGGTGAACATCTCTCAACCGCTCAGCCTCGATCTCAACCTCCTTCAACACCCTTAAGACGTTCGCGCCTACAACCCCTTCCAGCTTCTTCTCAGAAACCCCTCGCCGCAGTAACTCTGAAATAAGATCAGGGTACTTCGAAACATCTTCTAGGCCCTCCACCGTATTAAGCATTCCATCAAAATCTGCTCCAAGTCCAATGTGGTCATATCCAATCAAATCCCCCGCATACTGGACATGGTCCGCTACATCTGACAACGACGCTTTCCCCTTGTCATGGCAGCGTGTATACTCCGGGAAAAACGTAATCATAACCACGCCGCCATTCCTCTTCAACTCCAAGAGAACATCATCAGGTACGTTCCGTGGATGTGCACACCGCGCATATATGGATGAGTGTGAGAAAATGACCGGCGCCGAAGAAACCCGAAGCGCATCGCGCATTGTATTACTGCTCACATGCGCCAGGTCCACGATCATGCCCAGTCTGTTCATTTCGCGGACCATGGCTTCCCCAGCGGGTGAGAGGCCGTTATGGAGTGGACGTTCCGGGGTTGCGCTGTCGGCATATTTGTTGTGACAGCTGTGAGTGAGAGTTACATAGCGCACGCCAAGCTGGTGATACATTCGTAAGATACTGGCGCTGTTACCAATTTGATGCAGGCCTTCGATGCCAATGAGACTGGATATACTGTCGGAATTGGCGAAATTCGCCCATACCTCGTCCGCGGAGGACACGAGGTTTAGGTGTTGCGGGAATTGTTTTGCGAGGCGGTGAACGAGGTCTAGTTGCTGGAATGTATCGTGGACAGTATCGTGGTAGGTTTCATCTGAGAAGTTGTTGGAATTGGTGGGACTGGAGAATATGTTATTTGATGATTGATCGAGCAGGCGAGCCGTAAATATCACATCTGCATGGCGAATGGGGCAGGGGACGTAAATACTCACCACTGAATAAACGCGCTCCAGAACTGGCCTCGAAGCCCGCCCTTTCGCAAGCGTGGGAAGTCTACTTGACCTGGAAGTTCCAGACCATCGGATATGTTCTTCTGATATATATCATTCTTGTAAACGGCTCGGATAAAATAAGGGAAGTCGTTGTGTCCATCTGTAAGCAAGCCGCATTAGAACCATGGACCGTCCTGCCCAGGAGAGCACAATGCCACCCTCAATACATTGGCAAATCTTACCTATCAGAGGCGCTGCACGTAAGATCCTGTCGACCGGTGAAATGGATGCATGCTTGCAGTGAAACAACTTCGATGTGGATGAGGTTGGCGTAAAGAATGTGAGCCACGTTACGAGAATACATGCCACTCCCATGATGAGAGTGGAAATATAACCAGGCGAAGACGATCGGCGTTCCGGCCGGGCATGTTCATTGCTCTTTTCTTCCATTCTGATCGGAAAATCTATCCAGACGTTTTGGCAGTGTTCGTCTGGTAATATTCGGCCACCTCGAGGGAGAAGGTGAAAAGGGAGCTCAAGGATGCTCCCAACCTCACTGACAAAACTCCTCGGATTAGTACTAAACTCCGTTTATTTACCAGTCCAACTTTTGCCTGGACTCTGTACGTAGCAAAATCATCAAGATACTGATCCTGCAAATTCTCAGGAGTGAAATGTTACTATATTTTTATGTTGCTATATTTTATGTTGCTATATTTTTATGTTGCTAATAGCTGGTTACAATTTCGATGCCAGATCCCAAAATGCCGGCGGATCTGTACGAAGATCTTTTCCCAGCGTTCATCCGATTTGTATGATTCCTGGGTACAAACTACTAGGTACTTGGGTAAAATCCAACTGCATTTTTCGCAGTTTTCAATGAGCGTAAAAGCTAACAAGCAGAGCGCAAACGTAGGATAAGTAGATCTAGTCACCACCGAGAAACTGTTAGCCTTCGCCGAAATTTTAAAATGGCGCCGTTGTCTTCCATTCCAAATAGTTGAAATTCCAAACTGATTGCATCTCCAACATATCAAGTCAGACTTTGCCGTGTTGCCTCAGGCTCTACCAGCAGCTCGGGCACACAATGCCTGAATATAACAAATGGTGTTGCCGAGTGTAGTTGCGCGGTTGAGCATTTCGGATTACCAGAGCTGTTAAATATCTTCATTCCTAAAAACGCGTCGGAATCCCCCCACATGTTTTTGCGGCAGGGGTGGAAGTAACATAAATGTCGAAAGACTCACCATCAGCACATAAATTCCAACTCCCTGACATGTTGACGAAGATCAAACTGTGGGTCCGGTCGGTTGGCCCAGGTGCCTATTATCCCGCGTACGCGAGCTATCAATCCATCAATCCATCTGCAAAATAGAGATATGCAATAACAAGTCCTCAATTCAAGAATTGTCCCATCTATCAGGTCATCACCGCATCATGGCAGCTCCTTACGGGCCCTCGTGATGATGGTTTTAGAAGTGGGGTACCATTGATCTCGACACACTCATCGGAATCGCCAGAGCAGTGGAAGTAAAAACCTCGGAAAGGTCATGAGAGTTGCTAACTGGTGATGATTTGAGTTGGTGGTCTAGCTGTTGAAGAAAAGAAAAAGAAGAGAAAGAGAGAGAATCAAAAGAAAAAATTTGATGGTTTTGAAGCAGACAGAGAGTAGAGTAGCCGTTTTGGGTTGTCATGTGACGAAGCTTTTTCTCAGCCGGAGGACAATTCTGAGAAATATTCAAAATTTTATCAGAACTCTGCTCCATTCTACTACGTATATCCCAGTAATAATCCCATGGAAAACAAATTAACGGCCCAATATTATGCAGAACCACAATAAAATATCCAGTCAAAGGGTCCAATCATGTCTGCCTCACATACCCAAAAGTAAAGACAAGTCTTGCTAAAGCTAAAAGGAGAGATAATTATACAAAAAAAAAATAAGTATTTCATCACAAATTGGCATAAACAGTCCCATCCCTAAGCTCATGGATCATCTCTTTGTCTGCCGGTGAACCAACCTCTGCATACCGCCGCCCGTCCCGCAGTTCATGAATGGTAATCCGGCGATGTCTAGATTTCCTCGACCGCCGCGCATATTTCTTGAAAATGCTGCCCCTGCCTCTACTGAGGTTGCTGCTAGTGGCACTAGATATTGAGCTACTTGTTTCGGTACTCCCACGTGCCATTATCAAATATTCGTGTTTCTCCGCAAGCTGCTCCCCTTCCTCCTTATACCACTGCCGAAGCGTGGTAACGTATTCTCGCTCCTCTGGTCCAAATTCGACAGGAGAGGCATTCATCTGGACATCGGTATCGCTTCCCGCGGGGAAAACAGCCCACGCGCTAGCCGCCATACTGAGAAGCATCATTTTATGGTCCATACTTTGAACTTTGAAATCGCGGAGGAGGATTATATCTCCCTTTGCGGTAGCGGGCAGTGATGATTTTGTTCTTCGAAAAATTTGGGCACATACAGTTATACCAGACATAGAAGGGTCTGTGAGGTGCAAAGTTGCGTAATACTCCCGGGGGCCCTTGCTTGATTGTGATATTTTGGAAGCCGAGAAAACGACAGAGATTGTGTCTGTCATCCTGTTGAAGTTATCGGCGAGGGTGGACAAAGGAAAGAAATATGACAGGCGGCTACGAAGACCAGTCGCATTGGTGTTTGGTTGGAATATCGTAGATGGCTCAACCACAGCCTTTCGAATCGAATCGGGATCACCGGCAGGCTTCCTATTTGGCATATAGATGTCATCTTTGGCGGTATCGTTGATGCCAGCATATTCAGACATTCTCGCTTCTTCCTCTTCGGGAGGACGCAGAGAGGGAAGCGACATCTCATCGCCTAAGTCAGGGGCTTGAAGGTTTCGTCTACCCTCTTGGGCTTCCATATCCCGGAACAGTTGAAGAGCAACTAGCTCATCATCAGTTAAAAGAGCATTTGCAGACGGAGGTGAGGGCGGAATATCGGCAGATTGTCGAGTTTCTATTGATGTTGCAAGTCGGTCTTTCGAATCCTGAGGCACCAAAATTCCTGATTTGTTCCAGTCATCAACGTCAGTCGTTCCATCGTGAGAAAGTCCGTGATCAACAGTGCTCTGAATCTCGGAATCTGTCCCTGGGCTCTTTCGATTTCCGGGTCGATATAGCTGAGGATCAATAGCGAAGCCATTGGGCAAATTGTGTTCGGCGTCTAGTTCGCTATCGGACACGGACCCCGAGGAGAAGGAAGGGCTTGCATGGTGATAACTACCTAGGCTATCTGATTTATGGTGTGTTTCGACTTCATACTCACTATCGGCTGCTGCAGGCTCCGGTTGGATGTGAAGTGAGGTATCCGCCAGGTAGCTCCCCGTTTCTCGCCGAGAAGTCCCATCGAAGCTAGCGTCGGGCTCAAGACTTGGGGAGCCAAAATCTTGCGTAAGCAAAGTTGGCTCTGGCTCATAACCCGCTGCTTCTGGACATGAGCTCTCACCCATTTCAATGTTGGGTGCGAAATCAGCAGCAGTAATATCATGGTGTGGTAAGCCCGCCCTTGCAATATCGGCAAGCGCCGGTGGAGCACCCGAACTAAGAAGTTCAACGTGTTGCGGGGCAGGGGGGTTGACAGATCCGCCCTCATCTTCGTCATCACTATCTAAAACGATTATTTCTGGGGGCTCGTTGGGTCCAGCAAAATAAGTCGGTCCTGGTGGATATGTGTCTTCCTCTGATTCAAGCTCTGAACCCTCATCATATGTCTCTTCGGATTCGAGTTGTGGCGAGCCCTCTGAGGAGGTACGGTCCATTTCATCGCCAGAGTATATATCCAGGTCCTCTTCCATTTCCTCTTCGGCTAGCTCCTCCTCCATCTGTTCTTCCATATCTTCCTCCAAGTCTACCAACTCCCTTTCCACTTCGGCTTGCTCCTTCTCCACCCGTTCTTCCATTTCTTCCTCCAACTCTGCCAATTCTTCCTCCAGATCTTCAGCTGGTCTCCGACTTATTTTCTCTTCAAGTGCTTCGTCATGTTTCTCCTCCACATGTTCCGCAAGCCGTTCTCGCATATTTGCTACATTATTTTCCTCAATCTCTTCCTCATCTTCATCCTCCTCGCCAACCATGTCCTGGTCTACCTCGTTTCCCCGTCCAGACACGCCTGGTGACATTGTCAGAGCAGCTTGCCGTTCCGCGCTGTGAGACTCCGTTATATGTTCGTCGTGCCCCTCCGCGCAAGTTTCCGGTGCCGCGTGATCCGTTTCTGCGATTTCGCCTTCAAATTGCTCTTGTTTATCGAAATCAAGGACTGGAGTTGCGGACGCTGGAGTGCCGATACTATTGGGAGGATGGCTAGACATATAATGTACGTCTTTGGGATCCTCTATCGTAGTCTCATCTTTATATCGCAGTTCATAGCCAGTTTCGTCTACTGTCAATGCAACCCCATGTTTTGGTGTAATATGTTGGGGTGTGGGGGTATTATAAACATGAAACTGACTAGACGGTGGGCTGCCAGATGGTAGTATATTGTTACCTGTATCTGCGAATGGAGTTTCTTCAAGGGGATTGACGGTCGAAGCCATAGATGATAAAATCGGGGATAGACGTGCAGCTAGCGGTTGTTCATGCTCAAACGAATTTCCAAATGAGCTGAAGGGAGTGATAGTTGGTTGCTGTGAAAGCGCCGTGTTCCAGCTCGCGTTCTGCGTAATTGTGGCGGTGGAACCCTCCGTTTGAGAGTAGTCAAATGCAGTATTGAAAGTTCCAGAAATATTTGGTCCCGCCTCTAGAACACAACTATCCATATTTTCAGTTTGCAGCAATTGTTTTGGTGGCTCAGAAATACACGAAGCTTCGTCTTCTTGGGTTCCATCAACTGCAAGAGCGCGTGCTTGGGAATTAGGAACAGTGTCGGTTTGAACGGGATGATCATCCATCACAGCATATTGTTCGTCATCCTCTATTCCAAGGTCTGCATCTTCCCATGCACCCGTAGCAGCTAGAGGGGGTGGACTAGGTGGTGTATCAACAAAAACCCACTCGCTACTTGGCCTACTAAATTTTGTCCGTTTCCTCCCTTTGCCCCAGATATACCCATCTTCATCCTCAAGTGGGTTGAACGTTGAATTGGACAGGGAGCCAAAGGAGTTGCTAAATTTCCGTGAAAATGCAGGTGAAACCCAATTTTCTGGTGTCAGAGGGCCAATAGTGTCTCCGTTCGTATGTGGCTGTGGTGTTGAGGGTGAACGATGCGGAGTCGCTGGTATGTTACCGTCGAAATATTGTCGTTCGTGGCAAGGAGCTTCAACCTTCACAGTTGTGAAAAGCTCAGAATCGCGGTATACCTAAAATGCATGTAAGCAAACATCATATGCCTCTCTAAATCTCTCCCAAACGTATCTGGGCTACAATATCATTACCTCTAGAAGCAAATGGCTTGAAAACGTTATATCCCAATCAACGCCCTTTCCGGGCGTACTAATTTCTGCATCATGGTTCTGCCACCGTGCACCGTCAAGGCTCAAAACAACAATATCCCCAATCCCAACTTGTGACTTTGCTACTGCTTCTGCACTCACATCTCGGAAGCTGACTCTGACCTGACCCTTTCTGTCTCTGAGTCTGAAATCTGGTTCCGCCAAGAGCAAGCTAAATTGTTTTGTGCAGGACGAGTAAGGCCATAACAATATCACAATAGCGCGTATATGCCGTTCCTCATGGGAGTCAAGGGACGGGGAAAGTTGTGCAAGAGGAGTTGGCGTGGTAGACGCCAGGGCGGATCTCTCGTTGGCTGGCGTAGAAAGCTCCATGACGACTCTCGCTGCTATGACAGTTTACATATCGATCACCGTGGAGGGTGCATCCTGTCGTCGTAAGATAAAGCCCAAAAATACCAAGCACACAGTTCGACGTTCTATCGTATTCTCGTAAAAGTTCCAAACCCTGCGTGAGAATCGTGTGAGTGGGAACTGCGTGTGATTAACAGGCAGACATCGCCATCAAGGTCTCTTGACTGGATCACGTGACATTACTCCCACTGGCCGTGGAAACCTGCAGAATTTTGTTGGATGATGCTCTCTGTCTATGCTGATGCTCATCTAGTATCTATGTTCAGCGCCTACATACAGCACCATTGAGCAAGTCTCCTAGAAAATAACCAATACCCATACTATCCATACCCCATGGTATTCGCAATATCATGGGTGTAACCTGGTGTTGCACGATGTCACGGATACCACCATACCCGTAACCTTAACCGCATGTTATTCGCAATATCATGCATTCATATACCCACCACCGATATGGACGCCAAAACGATGAAACCGCAAAAATAGCGAGAATGAGATCCCGTGGCGTTCGGACGACTGAGAGGGTAATACCAGTAGTAGAGAACGACGGATTTGAGCGTTTTGCTTACATGTTTTGGATGTCTAAAACTAGATGGCAGTTTTTGTATTTAAATATTATCGTGTTCTTGATTGATTTGAGAGCAATGGGCCGCTCCTAGTGTGCCATCGTGCTCCGGCATGGGGGTGTTAGATGATACACATGTCCCCCATTATATAGTAGTTGCCAGCTTGTTCTTAAGCTGGTTTAGATACTAGGCACTATGCATCTAAGTTCTACCAAATTTCAACTTTTGAAAAGGACCCGTACAGCGCAAGGTTACTGAAATGCCCATGGCTGCAGCACTAATGACTAGTATTTATTAACGTTATCCGATTTGACCTTTAGACTGACGATTTTGAGCTCTGTGGCTGTCCCTCATTGGGATACGGCGCTAAATATTCTGTTCGCCTGTCGAACAGGGCTAAATACGCATACACCTCTGGATCAACTTATCCACTCCACGCTCTGCTTCCCCTCCTCGCGTACTCACGCATACCATACTCCTTACCTGCTCCACAGGGGCCGCCATCAAAAACCTCCGCAGAAAACCAACCCCTAAACCCTGTCTCTAACAACGCTTTCGTCACATCTTCAACTCGTAAGTAGTATCCCCCATGATACGGGAATGAGCGAAATGCATGGCTCCAACGAGCTCGAGGTCTCATACCATCAGCCTCCCGTTTTTTCAACGGCGAGGGCTCCGGTTTATACGCGTCAGAGACCTGCAAATTAAATTTAAACCGCTGGTACGGTTTTCGCAAGTTCGTCCAAACCCTGCTTGAACCTCTCATTCAACTGAGCCTCATTGATATTTACAACCCCTCCCACTTTCTCAATCCGCCCACTCACCGCTGGCGGTCTGGAAGGTGTCGAGACACAAGCCGATATTTGGTCTGTTGACTTCATGGGCGATGTCTCATGCAGCTTTCCATGTGGAACGTAGGTGGACCAACACCAATTCTCGTAGGTGAGCCGCATATTGCGTGAGCTCAGTAAATCAGCGAGCTCCTGGAGGTCTGAAACTACGTCTTCACAATTCGTGGATATATTATGAGCTGGAGAGTCCGTGGATCCATGTGCAGGCCGCCATGTAAATTGTTTATCCATTACATCCCCGCCCCAGATCTGCCTGGCACGCTTCCATAATACTTATACACCTTTTGCTCGTTCGAATGCATCCTTTCTCTCTTTAGATTCCCTTGCCCACCCCTCAAGATTAATAAAAGGCTGCAACATCACTACTGTGATACCAACCGCGCGATGCAGTAGTGAAACTTCCCGAGCTGCTGTACAGAGATCGGTGTAACTATCTGCAGCAACATCTCGATGGAGAAGCTGGGTTGCGAAGTTTTGGAGATCGGGAAATGCAAGTTCAACTGCGGAGAATTCTGTGGCGGCAATTGCCTCAAGTTTCCTAGGTAGGGTATTTTCATCGGGATTGGAGGCTGAGATGGAGCAGGTTGCAAAGGATAGGGTTATCTTTTGTGACATAGTTTGTTTCTTACATTCTCGCTTCTACATTAACGTTCCAGTTTGCCTCATATTATCGCCCACTATGAGTTAGGTTGGCGTCATAAGCTTCATATCTTGCTGAGAATGGGCAGCGTGCCACACTTTCTTTATCTAGCTTTCAGCTTATGAGATCACCCGTTCTAATTGAATAGTATTCTCAGGAAACTGGCACAGTGCTAAATGTTGCATGAGCAGGTGCCGACTCTATCAAATTCTCCATCAATTAGCCGAATCAAATGCGGACTCTCCATTATTATCAAAACAACCAACCATTCCTGCCTCTCAACCTGTCCAACATATTGGCGTCGTTGGTGCTGGCAGCATGGGCACAATGGTGTCCTTCGGGCTCGCAGAGTTTAGCCTCAACGTATCACTTTGGGGATGTGAAAAATTCTAATGTAGATGAAGCAATATCCATGAGCAGGAATGAAAAGAAAATGAAGCGTAAAATCTCCGGCTGCTACGATATGCATAAATTCGCAGAGAGCGTCAAGCACGCTGTGGTCGAAGGCTCTGGAAGTAAGGCTTTTTTCTCTTCGCAATTACACACGGGTGGGCTGCAGACTTTGTCTTGGACAAAATGAAAGATGACCTGAGAAAAGGAGATATCATGTTTGACGGTGGCAATGAAAATTATCGGAAGACTGAAAGGCGACGGCGGGAATTGGAGCCGAAAGGAATCAGCTGGGTCGGGATGGGCCTAACCGGAGGCTATCCATCAGCAAGACATGGACCAAGTGTGGCGCTTGGATGATCCCGATACTATCAATGTGGTACTACCAGCTGCTGGCATTCTGGTGTAGTTAACTAGGTACCTTATCTTATCTTGATAAATAATGTGATCGCAAAGTGCGGGATCTACGACGAACCAAATAAAGTAATGTCCGACATTTCGCCGCCGATGCCGAGGCAACGTTCCCCAGAGCTTTATTCACGGTTCGACCCTCGAAGCTTAAACTGCTCCCGAGCCGATAGGGCGTGGGACAACCACGAGGAGGACAAGGCGACCACATGCTCATTGCTTCTATCTGATATCGACCACCAAGTATTCTTATTTTCAGCGGAACGATGCGAGACCCTTCAACCCACAAAATCCGCAGGGTAGCAATTATTGGAGCTGGCCCGTCCGGATTAGCTGCAGCCAAGTATGCGTTTGCCTTTTCTTTTCTTTCTCTTTTATTTTCCCCTGGAAGATTTTCTGCGTTAATCTGGCGCTTCCAAGCGGTAAATTACTGATTCGCCTCCCGTAGATTTCTTGTGGCCGAAAAATGCTTCGAAAAGATTGATATTTTCGAGCAGCGAAACAGGGTTGGTGGGGTGTGGAACTACTCAACAGCTGCGGACAAGCGGCTTGCTACAATTGATATCCCACAGACGAACGCCCATTTGCCCGTGGAAGCGCCCATATGGCATTCGTCGCAGAAATTGTTAGTAGACTCTGAGTTAGTAGAGCAGCAAGGCAGAAAAGAAGCGTCATTCATATCTCCACTCTACGATGGCCTGGAGACAAATATCCCACACACGTTAATGCGATTTTCGGATAAAGCGTTTCCCCCGAATGCGCAGCTATTCCCGGGGTTTGCGACAGTCCTACAATACTTAGAAGAGTATGGTGCGGACGTCAATCACCTAATACAGTTTCAGGTCCAAGTTGTGGATGTGAGCCTGGATGATGCGCGTGCGGGCACGTGGGTGGTTACAAGGAAGCATTTGGAAACTGGGGCACAAGAAACTGATATCTACGATGCCGTTGTCGCGGCGAGCGGGCATTATACTGTGCCTCATATCCCAGCGATTGATGGGATATCGGAATGGAATGCGGCATTTCCAAATGTAATAACACACTCCAAATCATATTCATCTCCTGCCGAGTTTCGGAATAAGAAAGTTATTGTTGTTGGCAATTCCGCCTCAGGAGTTGACATTGGAGCTCAAATTAGCACAACATGTCGCAAGCCACTTTTATCATCTACACGGTCCGCATCCTACTTCGCGGCTTCAACTATTGATGACAAAAAGGAGTACCCCCAAATTGTCGAATTCCTGTCACCAACTACACACAACCGAGCTGTTCGGTTTGAGAATGGCGAGATTGAAGAAGAGGTGGATGCTGTGTTGTTCTGCACAGGATACTTCTACTCGTTTCCATTCTTGTCATCTTTGAAACCTCCAGTTATCGAGGATGGAAGCAGAACACTCCATGTCTACCAGCAAATATTTTACGCTGACCAACCGACTCTAGCCTTCCCCGTTTTGAACCAGAAGGTCATTCCGTTTCCAATTGCGGAAAATCAAAGCGCTGTGATTGCTCGAGTCTGGTCTGGACGGCTAAATCTTCCGTCAAAGCAAGAAATGTACCAATGGGAAGATGCTGAAATAGCCGCTCGGGGATCTGGCAAGGCGTTCCATGTTCTTCAGTATCCTCTGGATGCTGACTATATTAATGCGTTACATGCATGGGCTGCGAGAGCAGAGAGGAAGCCTGGACTTGAGAACGGAGGCCACGGCAGAGAATGTACATACTGGAGCAAGAAGGATAGATGGGTTCGAGAACGGTTCACTTTGATCAAGGCGGCTTTCAATATGACAGGGGAGCAGAGACATAGATTTCGAACCTTGGAGGATGTGGGGTTTGACTATGAAGCATGGAAGGCTGGGCAGTCGATATTATAGAAGGGAATTTACATTATCCAGATAGAATAGATTCTTTCCCCTCCCTACCCTCTTTTTAACACAGGGTCCTAGATCCTGGATGTGTGGAACAAAGCAAAACTTCTTCATTCACGGAGTACTCCGTAGTTCCCGCACCACGCAAACAGCCGCGCCAATGGAGCTTGGCTGGAATTGGACTTGGGCGGCGTGTCACGTGCGCTGCTCAAGTGGTTATGTCAGCATCTCTTCTCCAAATGCCAAACACCATCACAATTCCCGTTGAATACATTTTCATTTCTACAGCCCTACTTCGACAACCCGGCCTATATTCTACATTCTGCATGATGCGATAGCTATTCTATTTTAGTATTCGGTTACTACATTTTACCTTTTTTCTGAAAATGGATTTTGGCTTTGTCATTCCCCTGCATGCATAATGGGCAAGACGAAAAAGGCATCTATCACTGCACATACCGTCTCATCATCGCGCAAATTTAGACTTACATTCAGTACCCAGGCTTCCACTCCTACAGGATCGGAGAGCTTTTTGCAACAGTCAGACGAAGCATCTGTCAATAGTGATCAGGAATATCCTATAAAGAGCATTCTTGACGAATCTCGTGATAAGTACCTCATTGCTTGGGAGGGCCCGTACCAACCAACTTGGGTAAGTTGTATATGACGAGTACATGCACCCACTGGCTACATTTTCATTTTATTTTATTGATATAATGTTTTTTCTTGCGCCATTTTCCTTGATTGCGCTATCTCTACTCGTTGGCTGATGCCCTTGTTTGTTTCGCGCATTCTTTGGCGTGGCAACGCTTTGCTAAAGCTTCGTCTCTAGGAACCCAAGCACTTTGCAAACGACGTTGCAATTCAGGTCTGGGAGGATAAGAAAAAGAGAACAGAGAGTGTTTCTAATAGGCTTGTTGATTCTGATCAACAGTCTTCCTTAGAGTCTACCTCCATTGCCTCTGCCTCTGGTCCACCTTCCACAGCACCAGAAACTCAACAGGCAGGTTTCAGCCAGCTTTCATGCACTGCAGGTAGCCAATTTTCTTCAAATCCTTCTCAAGTTTCTGTAGCAAGTGGTAGTTTATACTGTGCGGATACCTCCGATCAGGCCACCCAGTCGAGTGGCGGTGCGTCGACCCAGAGCCAGCACCAAATCCTAACAAGGTCTCGCCGTCAAATCTGTTCGGCACAGCCGATCACCAATCAAGACTTATCGACTCAAATTGAGCAAAGTTCTATTCCAGAATCAGTTCAGCCAAGCCATTGCGCTCTTAAATTCGTTCAACCCAAAACCCGTAGTGCGCTATTGGACCGACTCCGACAACCTGTGCATCAGTACAAATTGCCAGCATCGCAAAATAGTACATTGTCAAGCTCTTCTGCAGAACCTTCACAGCATACTTCTGTGTCAAAACGTTCCCCAGTCCCGATTCGATTTCAAGGAACTCAGAGCTACCTTACAAGTCGTGAAGCAGATTCCTCGGCAGGGTGCGCAAACTCTAATTCGAGCAACAGCGGAAACACAATTGAGATAGCCGAGACTCCAGAAGCACGCCTGTCCTTGTATCATAGCCAGAGCACTGACCGATCCCACCTATCTCTCACCTGTTCCTCTTTATCCCACACTCCAACCTCTCCCTCGGAAATCTCCACTTCGAACCGCCATTTTGGTAAATAGTTTTCAAGGTGCCCTCCGATTTATGCTTAGTCGCTAATACGAGGCCTTCAGTGTATGAAACACCGATCCGCACCGTGGGAATTCATTCAAACAGTAGTGTGACGACTGTGCCTGAAACTGTGCAGCAGGATAATTTCATTCAATCCTCAGAACCCGCTATAAAGAGGAAGAAATCGCATTCGGCTTCTAGGAATTCTTATCGCAGCCCCATATCCACCTCATCACAGTTCTCGCTTAACAGGGACGCATCGCAAGCTGCGAGTATTCCCCGAAACTCCATTATTAACATGAATGAATCATCGCCTCCTAGTGGGACTACAAACCCGACCATGAACTTAGAGGAAGCGCGCCGTAATAATCCGGGAACAAATTTTCGTGAGAAAATGAGATTTATTCGTGCTCATGAACGTTCTCTGATTCGAGAGCCACAGAGCGTCAGTGCAAGTGCAACACCTTCCTCTGCTGGCGACATTGACCCTGCACAGCCTGCTCCTGCCAGAGATGCGGTATCTCCCCTAAATATTCGTGTCGATGAACAGCCTCATACTCATCCACCACATGTCATGGCAACGACTGAAACACCCGGCGCTTTCATTGCACCTCAGGCTTTACATTACAATGCAGAAAATCCAGCTACTGTCGCGGAATTACTGGCAGAGCCACAAGCGAACCTCGCCGGAGAGGTCGGGCTTCCGGAAGGGTCATCAGAGCCAGTAAACGAGGAAGCAGCAGTATTGCAACCGACGGCGCTTTCCATTGAAGAGGCTCCAGAACCTCAACCCGTAGGCATCAATCTGGGACCCATGGAATTCGCTGTCCCTCTTTCTATGGACTCTAGAGTAAAAGATGACTACGATATCACACTTTCTGCGGAGAGCCGAACAATTGAGAAATTTCTGGGGGAATCTTCATCGTTAGGAACAGATAAGAGCAGTTCTAATTTGGAGGTTTGTTGCCCTTTATCTAGCCCAAAACGTTGCGCAGCTTCTTACATAGAGATATAGTACGACACCCAAATTTCGAAAATGCGGAGGATGATTAATAGGCTGAATAACATAACAACACACCCTGATCTCAATGACCAACCTGCCCCGACCGGTGCGAATCCGGTCAAGGAGGCCGCGTGGGCGGAATATTCAAGCTCAAAATTTCAATTTCTAGGTTACCTTATTGATGCAGCCGGGAATGATGATTTGCATATTATCATCATAGCAAGTACCGACAAAGCTGTCAAGGTGGTAGAAAATTATCTCATAGGCAAAGAATTTGCGTACACTCAACAGGGGTCGAATTCGTCGTCTGATGCTGAGTTATCCCTCTGCAAAAGACAACTCAGCTTTGCGATACGATCAGCCACTGATGATCGAATGCTGCAACCACATAAAGCCCCAGCTGCAATTATTGCTCTTGATAATTCTTTCGATGCGGAAAAGCCAGCCATTCGCCAAATACGCACACAATCGTCTGCAAATGGTAAAATATTACCAGTTATTCGCCTGCTTGTCTCTAATACCTCTGAGCATGTTGAACGATGTTTGCCAGAAACATCACAAATTAATAGGCTACGTCTTCTTGTCAAGTACACGCGAGACTTCAGTAGCACTGCTGGGGAGCTTCAAGATGATGCGCTAGGAGTGCAAGAAAACGCGGAGGAGGTTGCACTTTTCTTGAAAATGCCACCTGCTACGCGTGAGTGGCCGCTTGCAGTCGTTGAATTAATCCCGATGGAGACACCTGTTGAAACTCCTCCTGCTCCGGAAGCGGAGGAGCTCCGATCCATGTCATCTTCGCGACAAAAGCGTTTGCTGGTAAGTAGAAAGACCATCAAAATTTGAATTTATGACACTAAACAACGTGTAGGAAAACGATGAGGATGACGTCCTTAATCAGACGAAGAGACAGCGAATGACCCCTTTCCAAGATATCACCCACGTAAGCGATTCAATGAAGGGTCAAATGCAGACTCAAGATGAAGGTGACTCCCGCCTCAGCGCACGAAGTTTAGTCGAAGCTAAAAACGCCATGGAATTCGAAGTTAGCCAGCTTCAAACTGCTTTGGCGAATGTGCAAGCCAATCTTCAAACCACAGAGAGGAGTTTCTCTATGCTCCAACACCGATATGAAACCAGACTGAACAACTACCACAAATTGCGCCAAGAGCTGGAGCAAGCCCTAGAAGCCTCCCAGAAATCCTCTGAGCGCCTCGAACGACAGAAAAATGAGATATCCAAACTCAAAGATGAGAAAGCTACCTTGGCGAAGGAGCTTGATGACGCCAGAACCATCATAAAGGAAGGAGGAGGCACGGATGCGGAGTTAGAGAAAGCCAGAGAGGAAATACGGCGCCTCACCAAGGAAAATGCCAGTCTCCAGCGCACAGTTCAGCAGGAGCGCTCGCAGACAGAATACACAAGGCAACAATATCAAAATGCCTCAACGGCGGCCGCGCAAACAGCCATGGAGCTCCAGCAACTAGAGGAAGAGCTAGGCGAGATGAAAGCCAAGGCCGACAGCGACCTAACGAAGTTGAAAAAACTGCGGCTGCAAAACGACGAGCAGACTCATCTTGCGCGTATTAAGGAGCTGGAATTAACGCTGGCACAAAGAGATGAGATGTTGAATAGGAAGGAAGAGGAGTTGCGGGAATTGAAGAAGAATAGGGTGTCGACGAGAGCGACGAGCCTGCAGCCGCGCAGTCCGAAGTGGGGTGCTAGCCGGCCCACGAGTCCCGGACCGAATAATGTTGCCAGCGGTAATTTTCGGGGTAGTGCGTTGAGGTTTCCATGCTGAATTATCGGATTATATCCGTGCATATGTCCTTCCTGGCCGAGTCGGTGGATGGATATTTAGTGCCATTGCATTGTGTGTAGTTAATATGCCTCAAAGCCTCAAAGGTCGTGCTCATATGCTCCCTCAAGGTACCTTTCATGTTTCCAAGCAACTACCCGTGTTATGAACAAGAAACGAAAGCAGATGCTGGATATGACATGAACCGTTTTCCCTTTACTACTTTTCTATGGTCTCGGATGGTGGGCATTTTATTTGCCGGCTCCATATCCATTGAATAATGATGACAGATTCAGCGAGGAGTTCGCTGGTTTAATACATACATACATGCATATATTTGCCCTTTGCTTTGTTTGTGTTGTCATTTTGCTTTATCTTCCGGCTTATTTATTGTACCAGAGTTTGTGTTGAGCAACTCAAGTTTTAGGTCTACCCATGGCTAAGCCAGGTTGGAGTTGGTATTTTTGTGTTTTTTTCTTTTTTTCAATTTTTTTCCTTCTTACGTCAATAGTGGATTTTTATTTCTCATAGATACTCCATGCAATGTGCCGCTACCATTTGGGCATCCATTTAATGATATGATGGATTTGAAACTGCGAAGAGGCGTTAAACTTTCGACCTTTATTAGCAGCGCGTGACTTCACATGGGCGCCTACCTAGTAAACTTAATCTGACACTTCCCCACTATGTCATAACCATACCCAAAGCATCTCCAAGCTCCCAGTTTCGTTGAGCTACATATAACTACATCGCAATAACACATTAATTTACCCTTACCGTTTTTATAAAAAAAACCACCCCATTAGGAGGAGAAACTCACAACCAAAACGTATTTAAGCTCCCAGATTCAAATCTCCGGTTTTCCGTTCATTCGAATCAGCGGAGCACTACGGGTCCAAAGCCTGAAGTAGATTTAACAATAATCATGTCAGCCTCCCCGGTTATCTCCATTCCAGACCTCTCCACCCCGCCCATAACCTCCCCAACCTACAAGCTTGAAGTGACTGCGTACCCTGAAGCCAAAGATGCCCTGTCTAACGGCCTGCTGTGTCTACGAACGGACCACGTAAGTGGGGCGAAAGACCTCGCTACAAAAGCCATATTTTCACTTGTGCGCATTGCTGAAATTATAGCGGAAAGGCTTATTGAGGAGGTAAGGCAGGATCAGGCGGAGGCACACGGGGGTAAGTTGCGCGGGTCGCCGCATTCTGCATTGGAGACTTGGTGGGAGTCGTGTCGGAAGGCTGGGTGGATTCTTTCAAAATATGGGCGGCCAAGTATGAATGCGGCTATTACAAGTGCGATTGTCAAGGCTTTGGATAGGAGGAGGTTGGGGCTGGTGGACTTGGATGAGGATCTAGTCTGCGATCGGTATGGTATGTGTGGGGTGAAGAGGAAGATGTCCGGAGCCGACCGTACTGGTGAGGGGGAGCAGTTTGAAAATGAAGAGAAGTGTATTAGGCTAGCGGTGGAGAGGATGCATATTTATCTGATGGAGAGGTATGATAATGCTACGCGGACGCGCATTGCGGCGGGGTTACAGCAGTTTTTATATCAGAAGGGCACTGTCGAGGGTCGGAGACGGGTGGTGAAGATTTTGACCCTGAGTTCTAGTGCAACGGTTATGAATTCACTGGTGGCCGTCTTGGATATGGAGAATACAGAGAGTGGGGATGGTGGGTTGGATATTCAGCTGAGGATCATGGAGTCGCGACCGCTGTGCGAAGGAGTGAACTTTGCGAGAGATCTTATCCACGGCGCACTGACCGTCGGTGCCACTGATCGGCTGCACATCGAGATAGCATCGGATGCCAGTGTTGCAATCCTAGCGAGGGATGCTGATGCCGTCCTGCTGGGGGCTGATCGGATATCCGACAGTGGAGATGTGAGCAACAAGACCGGCAGTTTACCTGCGGTGCTGTGTGCGAAAGCTGTATCGGATGGCGTGTCTGTCGTCGTAGTATCCGATCTCGATAAAATTTCCAAACCCGGGGCAATGGAGGCGTATAGAGAGGAAGAGAATGACGCTCGAGAGCTGGAGCGCCTGTGGGGTCACCATCCAGAGGGCAACATCAAGCCAAATTTGTGGCGCACGATGGTGGAGACTCGAAATGTGTACTTTGAGTGGGTCCCAGCGAGATACATCGATCGTTATATCTGTGAAACGGGTATCCTAGATCTTAACGGAATTAGAGAACAATCTGAAGAGGTGCTGAATGCGGAGAGACGATTGTTTGGCTGCTTCTCCTGAGAAAGCTTCGAGTTATTTACATGGGTTACGGTGATCTGTGCACACCCCAAAAGGAGAAATGGTCCAAGCATATAGACGAACCGCAAACGCTCACTAGAAGCTAATTTGTACAGACCATTAAAACGAACAGTCTGACCGCCGTCATTGTTCGATTTCGGGATAAAACAAGGCTATCTCCATCGGGTCGAAGAAATGATTTGGCATCAGACTTCCGTTTTGGGACAGCCCGGGGGAGGGGGAGCCTCAGCCCTATATCTGAAGGCGCTAGGCCAAAACCGGCAATAAGTAAACAGCAAACAACACACCAAACATCTCATACTTGACGGAGTACAAACGACAACAACCAAAACAACAACAACAACTTCTACGGCTACTACTACTCCTAACTACCACATCTTTCGTCAACGCGCACCATATTAATTGCTGGAGCTTATCCCTGCTATCCCTCGTCTGATGGGTTTATAAACATCTGATCCCAGCCACGAATGGATATACGACCGTCTCCGTATTAACGTCCTCCCTCTCATTTTCGCTCCTTACTAGCCGATTAGCAGTGTTGTTTGTCGTACTTTTCACCCAGTGAGCTGATCGCATCTAAGATTTACATTCTTCTTCTGTCAACGCCCAATGTTGTGGTATTTCTAGCCCTCAACGATTCTCTCCACCTCGCTCTAATACCTCCCATACGGCGACAATCCCTTCCCAGCAATGGCTCCTGCAGCACCAGGTCTACCTACCAAATTCCCCTGCTGGTGTCAGGCTGTATACTCATGGGGCGGAGAAACAAAGCGAGACTTGGGGTTTGTGGAAGGGGACCTTATTGAATGTTTGAATGCTGGCGATGGTTCATGGTGGACAGGCCGCCTACGGCGAGACAAACGCATGGTTGGCGTTTTTCCCTCAAACTTTGTCAAGGTTCTTGGAGACGACTTTGTCCCTGGGAGTCGGTCGGTCAGCCCAATGCCTGGTGGTCCGGCAGGCTCGACGATGGATTTACGCCGGTTATCGGTCTCCAATTCTGCAGCATCGCCCAGCAAACGAAAAACAGTTTTTCGGAAGCCATTCCAGGGTTACAAAGAATGTGTGGGGCCTTCTGAAGCTTTAAGGAGCAGACAAAATGATAATAATACGAAGAACAACAACAATAGTAACAGCAATACTGGGAAACCCATTTTGTCTTCGGGAAATCCCTCGAGGGCGAGTACAAACTCAGCACGGACGCCTCCGTCGAATAAACATCATGGATCTCTCTCGCAACAGTCTCCTCGCCGTTCCCCACACTCTATTTCTCCTGCTCCGGCCCAACATGAATCATCCATTACTCGCGCCTTATCCCCCTCACGCAGACGGCATGCCCGGCCAATTTCCCCTGAAATTTCTCCTATACCCATCCCACATCGTGGTTCGATCTCCAACGCCGATGCTCGGGCGGTTTCCCCAGCTCCAATTCAGCATCGCGGGTCTTTCTCTCATCATCGTCCACGTGCTTCTTCTCCTTTACCGATACAACACCAGCACTCCTTCTCCAACCCTCCGCCCCATACCACCTCCACAGCGCCATTTCTCCATCGTGACTCTTTGTCTCATCATCCCCGTGCTATTTCTCCAGCGCCAGTCCATGTTCACGGGTCTCTATCTCGTGCCTTGTCTCCTTCGCCGATGCAACATCATGGATCTTTCTCTAATCCTCATTCTCGTGCTCTTTCTCCCGTACCAATTCAACACCATGAGTCCATATCTCGCGCTGTGTCTCCTTCGCCATCTTTTCCCCATCCTTTACCCCGTGCGTTAAGCCCTGCGCCACCTCGAAATACCGAATCCCCCCCACCACCCCCACCCCCTCACCGAATTTCCGTAAAAAGCCAGCCACAGCCAGGACATAGTCCATCACATATTCCTGCCCCTTATGATATGAATCATGTATACCCTACGATGGCGAGGACTCCTTCTCCACACCCACAATCTCCCGCTATTTATGGCCACACTCCATCTCCGCTTAGAGATGCTATGGAAGATATCATGTCCTCATTACAAGATATGGGTCTAAGTCATGATGGCCCTTCGCAGGAGCCTCTTCGGTCCCCTTCACCCTTCCATCCATGGTCCCCAGAAACATTTGATCACCTTCATGATCGTGGCGCGCCTGATCCAATACATCGCCCTATGACCTCGTTAGGCCTAGGGGGCGATGGCGGCCAGCAGCTAGCGGATAATCATCATAACTATGCCGATCAGTTCAATGATGGCCCTCCTCAACTGAATAATTATGTCCAGAGAATGGAAAGCAGACTACGTCAATTACATGCCCAAAGTAGGAAACCATCAGACGAGCTTCACATGCCACCTAGCAATAAAGACCTCCCACCTATTCCTCCGCCAAAAGGATCTTCCCATTCCAGGCCACAGTCACCTGCAAACCAAAATACTCAAGGGCCACGATTAAGAACTCGAAGGTCGGCGTACGAATTGGGTAAAAATGTTCTTGGGCGAACGTTTACAACGAAGTCCAGCGCAACAACATCGTCCTCCGGTGCCCAAAGCAATGCCACTGACAGTACATCCAGCACGGGACGGAGTAGCCAGAGTGTTATGAGTGGCGCCTCAGCTTCAGGCTTTAGCGCAACTAGTGCCGCCAGCTATATACGCCACTCCAATAGGCCAAATACTGCCACGGGTAACGTCCGCCCATCTGGGCTATTTGGCTCTGATAAATCCTCTAACAGCGGCATGCGGCCACAAACACCGTTGACGGGTATTTCTTACCACTCCAGCCATGACTCCTCCAGGCAAGGAGCAACTTCTGCGGTTGGATGGAATGAATACAGTAAAGAAGCTCCAAGTATATACGGTGGTCTTACCACACCCAAGTCAAAGAAAACAGGTTTTCTCAAGAAAATTCTCGAGTCTGCTAAAACGGGAGCTGCGACCGCAAGGAGCAATATTGCTACAAGCCCGGGTGGAGCAGTATCACCAACTAAAGGTCGCGCGGCTGTAGGAATATCATCCTATGCCTCTCCTCACTCCGGAAAGAATGCGGCCAGAGACATGGGATTGGGTGCAACGGTGGATTGGGTGCAGGTGCGAAGAGATGTCAACAGGGCCACTACTCCAAGCCGTCATGAACTAGTCGAGAAAGCAGAGAGATGCCAAATGCTCGATTGTCCCGTAATATACGCCGTGGAGGAACTCTATGAGAGTGCAGAGGGAGACGAGGGAATAGATGGTTTACCAATCGCAGAGCCAACTAATTGGGGTGCTGTGAATTTGCAACTGGTGGACAAGAATGTCCGGTTCATAAATAGTCTACCTGCCTTGATCAACCCAACCAGTTTATCCCAAGGATATATCTGTCGCCCGCATCGCAGCGATGGACAGCGATTACGTGCCATATTTACCTGGGTTGGGGAAAGCATTGCGTGGGATGATGATATTGATGGGGATATTGACTTGAAGAGGGTCCTGTATATGAAAAGAGGCTGCCCACAGGAAGTTGCCTATCTCGTACAGGAAATGTGCTCCGCAGTGGGGATTCATGCTGAAGTAGTTCATGGCTATCTAAAAACGCCAGGAGAACAACTAGATCTTGACAGCCTTGCTCATCCAAATCATTGGTGGAATGCAGTGCTTATAGACGGTGAATGGCGGATCATGGACTGTTCCTTGGCAAGCCCAACTCATCCTCGAAGGAGCTTGTATTCGAGCTTCAACCCTCAGGCTGCTGAAAATTGGTACTTCCTTGCGCGCCCCATGGAGATTTGTTACACTCATGTTCCGATTAAACCTGAGCAGCAACATATCTGTCCACCTGTTTCTCCCGATGTCCTTCTTGCGCTACCCTGTGTTTGTCCTCCATTCTTCAAAAATGGTTTGCGGTTTCCCAGTTATGATACCAGCCTCATTCGCATCAATGGGCTTGAAACTGTTCAGATTCGTGTTCATGTACCCCCTGATGTCGAATGCGTCGCAGAAGTAGAAGCCCTTGCGTTTGACCGTGATACGGATGGCGATTGCTTTGAAAGTGGTGATGTGGTCAAGAAGCGCGCACTTGCGCAGCCGGACTGGATTTCTGGACAGAAACGATTCACTATAAAGGCCGTCTTACCTGGGGACGAGGGACAAGGTGTTTTGAAGGTATATGTTGGGAAGAAAGGACTAATGCATTCCCTCAAAGACATCCCCCATCCACTGGCATTTGCACTTCCAATCATCCACACGGGAGATAACCCAGCCTACGACTTCATCCTCCGCCATCCTACTCCTCACGCTCAACGTCACGACCTTTACGTTATCCAACCCCAATGCTCTAAGCTCGCAGTCAACAATACTTTTGTCTTCGCAGTCCGTCAACACCCGTCATCTATCTCCCCCAGCCCCAATGACGGTGATGGCCGCATCTCCCCTAATCCTTTCGCTCGCCCCACGAGTTCTCTCAGCATGGGATCCTCCGCTGCTACAAGTTCAAACGCATCGACCGGCTCCTCATATATAAATCAAACCTTTTCTGCGTCCAGCTCCAACGTCTCATCGACTGGTAAACTGTCGCACCACCCTTCCAAGCCGGCGAAACTAGCCATACAAGCACCTTCAGGGAGGATATTAAGACTAACGCGCAAATCTGAAAATACTCTCTCCACAAGCAGTGGTGGAGGTGATTTGGGGAGTGACGGCCTTCCCGACGGCAGCGTGTGGGAAACGGTGATTAAAGTTGGCGAAAGGGGTGTGTGGAGAGGCTTGGTACTTGCTGATCGCAGTGCCAGGTGGTGTGTCTTTGGGGAATGGGAGTGTTTCTGATCCCTACCATATTTTTCACTTATCTTTGCTTTGCCTACTCTCTTATGGTTGTATGACATGTAATAAATACCTGAGCGCTCCGCTTTTTCTACTTAGTTTCGCGTCCACTAGCAAGGTTTTATTTGTTGGAGTTCTATACCTCGCCCAGCACGCTTATCTCTGGCCGTCTTGACATGTTGTGATGTTAAATGGCGGTCAATCTCTTTCTGGTGTCTTTAACTAGCTTTTTCTAGTTGCCTCTTTTTTTTTTCCTGCTCCTCTAAAAGGAGCCACTTGATCCCAAGTCAGCGTCCAAAATTTCTCTAATTTTAGCGAATTTTCTCGCAATTTTTCCTGTCATGTTTAAGCCGTTTCATTTCCTCATGCAATTTTACTTTGGGTCTACTCAACGAATTTTATCGGGTTAATTTGGTGATCTCGCGACAGCAAAGAAGGACAAAATAGTGGCCCTTTTTTAAAATACCTCGGGCAGGGCACCGCTTTCGGTATATTTTTTGGGGCTTGCATCGTACTGCATATTTTCAACTTCGCAATACCTCTGTTTCTCTGTTTCTGGGCATTTTAGCACGTTTAAGAATTGATCTTCGAGTTCTGCTGTATGCTATGTATTCTGGCTCTTAATTATTATTCCTGGAAGGACCCCCGGCCCTTTGCCCTCTCCGGCCTTTTTTTAAAATAAAATGAAATACAATATTAATTTTTTGACTTTAATTGATGCCCAGTGGATATTCTATATTTGCCCCGATTACGTCCATAAGAATAATTACCTCTATAATGTCCACATCAAATCCATATTACCCAAACAAGTAGAACATTTTATCGGGATCGTCGTCCCGCACGGTAATTTACATTGACGTATATCCGAGTAGATACAGAGGTTGATGTACTTTCATCCGAACGCTTTCTCATCCCCACGCAATGCTCCCCTTAACAACGGCGCAACCTGCTTCCTACTCTTCGACACGTCAGACTGCTTCCAAAAACGCATATAACACCCGTTGTTATCATCTGTTTCGCTGATAAGGGTAAAATTTCCAGTCCAAACACCCTCCTGTAATCCCAACTCCGCAGCTGCAGCTGACTCGAAACGCCACACGCCGGGAAGACACTCGCTGTTTAAAGCGTAAAGCATCAATTCTCGATGAAATTGGCCTTCTGGTGCTGGGGCCCTGAATGCTGTCATGACGGTGACAAGGTCGAGGTGCTTCTCGGTTGCGAAGGAGGAGAGGTGTTCCAAGAGCACCTTGTTGGAGCATGTGTCGGTTACAGTAGTATCATTGCCCTTCTGTTCCCGGATACATTTCTCCACGAGCCAGGAAAGCGGTTTAACCATGCAGCAGATGCCCAATTTCACAGTCGCATTTCTGATTGTCCCTGATGGTGTTGTTTGCGTAGCAATTGTCTCAGTCCATTCCTTGTAATCCCTCCCCAGGACCTCAAGAGCTGTTAGGTTATGAACACTATTCTCCTTCGCGAGAGCGATTACGTCGTAAAAGGATTGCCTGTCCCACTTTGCACTACTGGCATCAGACTGAGGATAACATCGAAGGTATGCGTCAATGCCAGCTTGTATTTTAGCTTCTAGAAACGCCACTGCTGCAATATCAACGGCGGACACTTTGCTTTTCGCCGTCATGTTGGCGGTGTCGATTAGGATCGCTGCCATTGCTAGCTTTGCTGCTTGTGCTTCGTATAAGGCAGCTTGGGCTTCAGGTGCCTCTTGGTTCCAGGCGGGAGGAGCAGTCTCTGAGGATGGCAAAGCATTATCCGCCCATAAGCCTCGTGCTCGCAACTCGCGAACAACAAGAGACGTACAACTTCCCACCCCTGTCTGTATACAGCAAGGATCATAGGGAAGTGAATCAGAGCCTCGTGAAACGAAACATTCATCATCGTGATGATCTATGCAACCGACGACGGAGATTTTGAGCCGAGGCAGCATATCTGAAAGGCCTTCAATGCCGCGTTTCTCCCCATTTGATGGGAGTTTGGGCAACGCATTCCAATCAACCATCATGACATTCAGGTTTTCATCAATTACGTCTGTTTCTTTTCCGGTAGCGCCTCCCGCAATTTCTCCCGAAGCCGATATCCTCTCCTTCAAATCCGCAACAGTCAAAACACTAGTTTCCAGTGCGTCCTCATCATCTTCTTTCTTCCGCTTATGCTCATTCCGTCTAACTCTACCTCCATCCCATCCCACCGCTATCCTCAATGCCGTAACAAACTCCGGCCTCAACCTTGCCAACTCTCTCCCTGCACGAACGTCTGGTAAGTCAATTAGAGGGATATATTCACGCAAATGATTTTCCCCCCCTCCTCTTCCTGATTCAGTGTCAGCTGAGACAACTCTTGTAGCAAAGTATGAATATATGATTGCTGAAATTATGGAGTCCAAGTCCGCAGAAGGGTTGCCAAGCACGTATATTTGAGACTTGGAAGGGCGTGCAGATAGTGTAGAAGAGGATGGAGTTGGTGAGAATTGCTGGGAATGGGGAAAATGGGAGGAAGCGTGGGCTTGTTTAAGGAAACGGAGTAGATCCCACCCTCGCGTGAGGGAGGTTGGTTTGCTCATGACGAAAATTGTGAGGGTGATGGTGAGGGGACAATTAACATTTTGAAAGTATAATGAGAATGTATGATTATACAACCCTTGGTGGAGTTAATTTAGTTTCCGTTTGATTGTTTATACATGGTGGCGTTAATTAATCCATGGAATAATCTGGAGGTGAAAAATATACAGTCACCTGATTGAATCTATTCAGTTTTTATATATACTCCGTCCATTGGCAGCTGGGGTAAGCTTACGGTTATACAACCAACATGATTAGACTAAATACCATATATATTATAATTATTGGAAACTAAAATACAACTATAAATAAAAAGAAAATAAAAATTCTCCTGCCTTCCTGACACCGCTTGGAGATTTCACTTGGCTGCCCTAGGCCACCCTATTAACCCATCATCCTCTTTTAATTAGTTTCGTCCTTTAACGAGGGATAAAATAATATTGTCACCTTATTCTGATGATGAGCTATGCGGACAGAACACCGCGACAGTGAAACTAAAACCCCGAGACGCAAGGAGAGGTGAGTTGGTATGCACACCTTGCCAGCTCATGTGGAAGAAGAAAACCAGAGACAACGAAAGGATGCTGAGATTGTTCTTCGGCTTTCCTTCTAGTTTTGGAGGAAGGGGATAGAGAACGAAAGAGAGGAATGTAAAGCGATGTAATGTAGTGCAGACGTGATAAATAAGAATCAAAACAGACAGATAACATATTAAATCTACTACTTTACAGAAGCGAAGCAACTCGTCAGACTAGCGAGAAAGGGCTGAATGTGAGGGGAGGGGGACGCGAGGAAGAAGCAAACAAGTGGAGGTAGCATACAGATGTGCATCAGATTGTCTCCTTTAACTTAAAGTCAAACGAGAATGTCCTTTTCGTTTGCCTATTTAAGTGGGAGGGACTCAGCGCCCCAGTCCTTGGAAGTCGGGAGATACCGACAGACAGTGGCGAATGTCTGCTTGCGAGCAACAACTCAACTTGAAGATATGACGAGACAAAAAAAAGGGAGAAAAAAGGGGTGCGCACGAGGGAGCAATCACGACAGATTGATGGCAAATTTATAAACAATAACAATAAATAAATATAAATAAGAGCGAAAAAGAAACGAAAAGGAGCAAAGACAAGGGGTGAGACCATTAGTAATACCAGTGTTCCAGAGTAATAATATCGTAGCAAAAAAAAGAAAAGTACAAAGTAAAGCAAAACAAAGAGCGCCCCCGTATATTCCTTCGCAGTTGCAATTCCACCCCATATAATTAAACCATCCGTGGCGCGCCGTTGTATGTGTAAGAATGTTGATGTTATAATAATTTGTCTACAGAACTGTGCTTGGACAGTAATAAAAAGAGGAACACACAAGAAAAGGGGGGGAAAGTAGTCATTGTTGTGACTGTCGGAAAAGAAAAAATTGCGCGTGAAACTTCAAACATTGGAAGAAAGAAAACATGGAAAGAGATGGGGAAATAGATTCATGGCGTTGCAAGTAGAAAAAAAGAAAAAGTGGGGGGGGGATAGACTTCGACCATAGAGAGAAGGAGAAGCGGAATATATATTGGCATACACGAAACATTGGAAGCTATGTAGTTCACAAGTAATCATATCAGGTCAAGAATTCGTCAGCAAGGCAGTTGGAGGTATCCTGGTCGTCTCGACCCTGACCATCGCCAATGGCGCCGTCTCCATTTTCCGCGCCGAAATCATCGCCAGCTCTTGAGCTAGAGCGCTCCCGTGCGCCACTGTTACTAGCACTTCGAAGTGCTTCCAGCGCTTCATTCGCATGACTGACCTCCAAAGCCTCCATTTGCTCCGTGTCTTGGTTTGTCATCTCGGCAAAAAGGTCTTCCATGTTTCCACGTGGGCTGCTGGCGAAAGCCATTGGACCGTCCATATCATCGTCGTCTTTCCCAATACTCTGACGGTGGAGGGGGTTGGCACGGGTAAAGCTTGGAGGACTGAAGAGAGATGGATCGAGACCCTGGTGGTGAGATGCGGGGGAAGCTGGGTCGAATGAAGGCGAATGTACGTTGTTCACTCCCGGAAGGTACGCTGATGACGTAGGTGGGTACGATGGACTTGCGTCATTCGATGATATTGGGAACGGATGCGAGAAGGAGAATGGGGTTGGATGCTGGGAAACAGGGACGGGTGCGGCGACCGTGGTAGGAGTCGGAGCATTGCCCGTGGAAGTCGATCGAGGGTCGCCGGATGGTGTGCTGGAGCGAAGCGTAGGTGCGGGCTGCAGAAGTTGAGGTCTTCCGGAAGAGTGGGAATCGGTTGATTTCCGCTTGCTAGAGAATGTGTGTTGCTTCGTACGTAAGTGCAGTGGAAGATCTTCAGGTTTTTCCACCCCAAGCTGGGCCATCATCTTCTGTTGCTTCGTCGGTCGTGGCTTGCGAGTGGATAGCGACACTTCTAGAATTGGAGGCGGTTCAGGGGCAACAGGAGACCATTTGTGAATTTCCTGACGAAAATAATTCGTTTCGAAGGCAAGAAGGACTTCTGCCCCTTCCATCTTCCTGAGGTAGAAGATTTGTGTTGGGACCTCTTCAGCAGTCATGCAGGCAGCAGAGTTCACGAGTGGTCGCACAAAATCCCGGAACGATGTAGCTTGATCAATGATCGACTCCAAAATTTGTTCTTCTTCGGGTTGGAAAGGGAGGTCAGGAATTTCGGCCTGCCAATCAAGCAACTCTTCTAACTTGGGACGAGCAGCATCGCGTGGGATTTTAACCCGCCAATCGCAAATTGGGCAAGTGTAACTATCGAATTCCTTGACTTTGCCTCTGGCAATTTTCAGGCACTTTCCGTGGTACCTAGATATTAATTAGTATCAATGTATTACAGGATCTTCGTTCTGCAAGACTATTTCGAACTTACCACTCATGACAAAGTTCGCACTCAATCATCAGCCCAGCTTCCTGTTGTCGACAGATACAGAATACATCCTTTTTCTTAGACCTACTGCCTGTCCAATTATGAGATTCAGCGTCGGGACTTGCCTCTCGCGACGCTGGTTCAACAGGTGGACGACACCGATCTTCGAGATCAAAACAATACGAGTTCTTCTTCTCGACGTATTGTAGGTGCATCTTGAGTATGTGCAGTGGAGCATTGGCTTTGCCGAACAGTTTTTTGCCCTTCCGCATCCAGTCCTCGTGGCGTTTTTGCTCCTTTTCCAAGTCGATGGTTCCATTTGGCTTGCTATTCAGTTCAGTCAAAGATTCCATGAGATCACGCACATCTTTATAATGTGGCCTTTTTCGAAAATCGACATTCCTGCTTCCGTCATAGAATCCAGAGATTTGCCGCTGGGCTTCACGCTGCTTCGTCAAGATGGCATCAACCGCGGAAAGGGTCTCGGGGGACACAGGTAATTTAGCTGCCTGTGAAGAAAGAGCTTCTAGTTGTTGATAATGCACAGCTTCTACCGCCATGAGTTCCTTTGCTTTGGATTCCCAGGTTTCTGCTAGGCGATGCATCTCCTTGAAATAAAGTAGATGCTCATTTGTCTCAGATAAGCCTAGCTGCTCCCCTTGCGAGATAAACTCGCCACACTCAGCGAGCGTTTGGAGGTGTTCGCGTTTGCGGCGCGCTTCATCATTCCATTTCATCTGCTTCAAGGCCTTCTCAAGCTTGTCCACCTCAGGCATGTCAACATTGAAGCTCCGACCAAGGTCTACTAGCTCCTCAACTTCTTGTGTCGAACTAATGTGAGGGTTGCAAAGAATAGCTTGGGCATCACTTTGAAATTTCTGAATTTCTTCGACTTTTTCCCTCAACGATGTGATTTGCGGACAATCGAAGGAAAGTTTGTCTGCTTCCCCAAGAAGTGCATGTATCTTTTCTACCTTTCGGAGCTCGCGATCGCGCTCCTCCATCTGGGCTGCCTTGGCCGAATTACCTTTGCGCCATGCTTTCTCATTCTTGCGACGATTCTGCTGCTTACGAGTAATGTAATTATTAGCTTCATCGAGCCACTTGTCGCAACGCTGAACAAACGAGGCCAGATCCTGCAGACCGGGTAGGAAATAGGGAATTTTCTCTCCCTCACTGAGCAAAGCATGCAGAGCTTTCAACGAAGGTTTCGGTTCGTCCGCGAGCAATTTATCCAATTTTTCAGCCCAGGCTTCCGGGATTCGAGCTCGGTCTTCCACTTTCTGAACACACGACCTTATAGCATCATCCGACATGCGATAGCGTAAGGTGTGGTTAGGTCCAAGTAATTTTTGTGATATTTCTTCTCCACAGCAGTCGTAGCTCTCGGCATGAAGGAGACACAACGTTTTCCCCTTGTTTTGGCATTTGAACTGCGTCAAATAGCTGTATACTTTACAGTAACTGCACTGATACTCTTCTTCAGGAAGATCTGTACCTTCAACCACAAATTTCAGTTTGCACTCCTCTGATTCTTCTTCTCCTCCAGCAATTTTACAGTTATGTCGACGAAGCTCCTGATGGCGGGACAGTAGTGCCGCACGTTGTTCTAGTTCTCGATTGCACATACGGTTCAGCGCGGGGCCAAGCCATTTGGCCGTTTTGATTGACGTGTCTCTCGCTGCAGCTGTGACGAGCAGCTCATCATGTGAAAAACAAGGTTGCCTTCGAAATTCCTGCAAGCGCTCTACGCCCGCTTGGCCTAGTGGTTCCCAATCGGATGGCGCGAAGTTAACAGCTTCATTGAAATTAAATCCATGGTTAAAACCGGCGTGGTATGCTTGCGGAAACGTGATCACGAATTGACCGGCACGTTGGTCGAGAGCGTACACATTGACGCCTGCCTTCCTTAATTGATCAGGCGGGAGTAACGTGACAAGTTGGAACAGGAGATCCGGCTGAGTTTCGAAAAGTTCTGGCACTGCTTGGCGCATAGCCTCTTCGAAAGCTTCAGCATCATCTCCAGGAATGCCATACCACGTCTTTGTAGCACCAAAATGTTGATAATTGGCTGAATACGTGTAATGATCCTCGTTATGCCAGCAAAATGTAGAGAAACACATTCCAACGTACACCCAGGGAACGGTCATTCCAGAAACATCTGATTTGATATGGCGGAAGAGTGATTCTGAGTGCAAAGGCATGACGTTGAGGTTCCACGGGTCAACAGAATATGGGTCCAAAGGATTCCGTTCGACAGTTGGAAAGCCGCTTCCATGCGTTGTCGAGTGGATATCCGCACCATACTCGACCTCAACAGTCTCTGTCAAGCTTTCCACAAGCCGCCAAAACTCTCGCTCAACATCGTCCTCAGTTTCCTTTCGAGGGGCGTTGAGTACGGGATCAAAAGGCATTCTTGGGGCGAAATAGTTTTCCTTGAAATTATTCGCCTTCTCTTGGAATTGTTTTAGCGAGTATATACCACCCTCTTCAAAGCCGTACTCTCCAGTTCCCACAAGGCATTTAGGACAATGCCAATCGTAATCGGGGGCGGAATCTAGGGGTGGGTCAAGGCAGTGCATGTGATAACCGTGTTCACACCCGTCGCATGACAGGATGGTTAGACGATCGTCAGTCTTGCCGCAATTTTCGCATCGCTGGAACAGGGCGGTTAGCTTCCATTCCGCAGTGGCAAAGGGTAATAAGATACTCACCTCTCCGGTTTTCCTGTTTCCATTCTTTGTTCGCCCCTGAGTTGGTGTAGGGCGGAGTAAACTCATATGCGAACCAGCGACCGTTGGCGCGCCATCTAAAGTGACAGTTAGCAACACTAGAAGCGGAATATGTAGAGCTACTTTGGTATGTTCAAAATGACGGCCCCTAGCGTTGTCATTTCAATTCTATCCCCGATCGACTTCTACGAACCTTTTTTCAAGCGTTTACTGCGTCGTCCGTTTGCGCCATCAGTATCTCCGTTGTCGGTTTGCGAACTTCCAGTCAAACTTTCTTGGCTAAATGTACGTTTAAGTGGATGTGAATCGTGGCCATTGACAGTTGGTGCATGTTTAATTTCGGGCTGATGTCGCTGCGAGGTGTCTTTAGATGATGAAGCATGGTTGCCAAAGGTTGTTGGATGGATCCCATTCTCCATCTCCCGTTTCACTACGGGAGTTGAGCTGTTCACCGCAATAAATGATGGAGACGCGTTGATCGCGGAGAACCCGCTCGTATTTGAATTGACGGCTGTGAAACCCGATGTGGTAACAGGTGGAGGTTCTTGGAGGGATTCACGCGGAGTTGAAGCTTTATCTGTTCTATCTTCGATTTCCCTCACGGAACTATTAAGTGCGGCGGAAGCTCTCACCGCTGGGGAATTTTTATTTACTTCGGAGGGTTGATGGCTATTTGTCTGTGTCTTTTTAGCCACTGGCGAGGTTCCTGGGGACGGGGTGTAAGGGCCCCCATGTTCAAATTCCAGCTGCTGCTGGACACCAGGTTTGGCAACACGGAGATATTCTTCGTACGGATGGAGCCAGCGCTGGTAGGAATTCTTTAACGAGGTAGATAATGATGACATTATTTTGCCGCTGTACCCCAAATCCCGCCCGATTTCGGCCCATTTTTTTAGTTTACAAACTTGCTCAAAGCCACCGCGAATATCGACGGCCTTTTTGAGCTTATAGAGGTCGAGGGGTCGCTTATCGACACTGGGGAAACGACTTAGATTCATTCCATGCTGCTTATGGAATTTCGTCAGTTGGTCGAGGTAGTTGAGATTCGCTCGAGTACCTGATTGAGGGTCAGATCCGGGTTGGCTAAATATATGGGTGTGGGTGTTTGGGCCATACCTCCTTCAACCGAGTTCAACTCCTGCCGACGGGTGCGAAAGTGGAATCGCTAAAATGCAGGAAACAACAATCAGCCCATACCCAAGATATAATACAACGTGGAATCAAGAAAATTAACGGTCTGCAAATTATAGGATATCGTACCTCTGTGTCAATAGCAAACGGCGGAGTCCAGTTGTCAGGAGGGACAATTTTGCAAATGCCATATTTCTTTCCTTCCGGCGCGATTTTGCGGATATATTCGAATGGATCTTTGAATTCCTCTTCGGTAGGACGAAAAGTTGGAGCTTCCTGTAAGCCGTGGGGTCGCACACGCTTGACTGGCTCTCTGCTGGCAGTAGGATAGCCACGTCGTTCGACAGTGGAGAGATCGAGAGGCGCAGCCCTTCGAGCGCTCAGGGGAACATTGGCATTGTAAGACTGGTGGTAGTGGTTCGAGTTCGAGGCTCGGGTAGAGGAGCGGGTGGCCGATGGCTGGGGCAACTGCTGGGCCGTATTTGCTCCTGTTGAAGGTGGGACCACCATGTCTCCACGCTGCGATGCGGCAGAGCAGGAGATGACGGAATTAGATCAGGTTACTTTGAGGAAACACTGACGGCGATGCGAACAGTGCATTGGAGGGGAGGATGTTGTCGGGTTAGGGGGCAGACACGAGCGATGGTGGAAATATAAAGTATAGATAATACGCGAGTAAGGCAAGTGATTAATTCAATAAAAACTAAATAATGATAATGATTAAGGAGAAGGCCCCCAGGAGGAAGAGAGAGGTCGGAGGAAGGGAGGAAAGTTGGACGTCGGGGTGTGGGCTGTGATGAAGGGTGATATAATTGCGAGAAGGAGGAGAATCAGAGATAGAGGCGGAACGGGAAATGATGGAAATGGACATGGATGTCCTGCCCGGGGACGTGAGGGAGAGACTCGATTCTGCGCTGCGATACGGTAATATGGGTACGGTACGTGTATTTGCTATCACGAAGTTTACCACATACATTCTATTTTTGTATGGTAACTTAGCCGTTTCTGTACTCTTGACGGATCACATCAACCTCTGGGAACTTGAAGGAAAGTAGTATATAAAACGTAGGTCTCTATCCATTGACCTGAGCTGAAATTTCATGGTATTTTGTTGTGGAGTTGCGCAGGAGTCAGACCACCACTTTCATCCAAGGAAAATGGGCTGTCAAAACTGAGGCGTGGTCGAGGTTGGCGGCGGGCCCTATTTAGGTTCCATGAACTCTTTTAAAAATTGCACTCCCAAAGTTCTAATTGCCGTTATTTTATTCCACTAACCTTTCGTTCGTCCATCGGTCACAATCGTTTGGGAATATTTGTTCTGCCAATCACGCTGGCTGCCGAAAAAAGGACTTCTACAAGGTGCAACCGGACTGAGAGTAGAAACTCTGATAGGAGCGAAACAGCGGCTACGCTGGAAAGTGAGAAGGATTTGTGAGAGCAATCGGTTAGTTGCCTTCAAGTTCCGGCTCCTCGTCACAGTACATGATGTGTTGTCCGTCGGATATCCCGAACCTTGAGATAATAAGGCTATCCCAAAAATCGCCTTACATTCTACATATACCGAGTTACTAGATTGCCTACGCAGCAAGGCGTGATAACCCGTGGACTGAAGCACCTCCAGAACCAAGACTCACACCAACAGACTCGCTTCCGTTCAATTTTTTATTTTGCGAAAGGCAATGCCCAACTATGATTGTTCCGCTTTTAGTTTATATAGTTATATTTATTGTTAAAAGAAACTTACTGTCTACGTGGGCGTAAATGTTCAAAATATTTGAGCTCAACCTTGTATAGATACAGAACATTACATACCCAAATAGGAATGTAGTACGGGAAGTGTATCTAGTACCTTCATTTTACCCCAATATTCAGGCAAGCGGGAAGTAGCGTCGTCGGGCTTGGTACAGTACATACAAGCGCTTGGGTTTGATTTACAATACGGTACATGACAGCGATGAAGGACTTCTATGATCAAAATTGCGGAAACTTCCCTGCGAGGAAAAAGCAAGGAAAATCAAGCATCAAGATTAACTTTTCCTGCCCATTTTTAATATCAGAACAGCTTTGTGAAAACTGGGATGGAGCAATGTCTTGAAAAAAAAAGTATGGAAGTGAGTCGTCAATTAAATAAGCTTTTCATTCATTCTTCATTCTCCACATCTCCCATCTTTGTCGCCAAATTAATGGCTTCTGATCTCTGTTAATGAAATCTGTATCTCAACTTAATTAAGTACCTAATACTCCGTAGTTAGTTATAAAATCTGGCTACTAACAATTTGCATAATGGTATATACAGAGTTAGTTACTCCAGAGTCCGTACTCCGTACGGAGTTTGTAGTTAGGGTGGCCTTTCAATTGCTGGTACGGAGTAGTAGTAGTGGAACAGTACGGAGTGCATAACCAACAAGCCAACAATAACCAAGCCTCCCCTCCTTTGTGAGGGCCCTCATGAAATGACTAGCTCAAACTGATAAAATTGTCACACATACTTGCGTACGGAGCATAGCGTACTTACTAAGATGTATGAGAGCCCAGGCAAACTGCAATACGAAATTTATGCAAGCGAATGAAATACTCATATTCTTGTAAATACATTTTGTACAGTACATACTCCGTACATACATTACAGTACCACTTTTCTTGGCTGTTCGACTTGGGAATTACAACCCACAAACACCGAATTTACGACCATGAAAGTTGTATAGATCGTTATTGGTCTACCATGGTAATTTATATTCCAATACATGAGTATCTAAAAATACATCAATTTGGCCTGTCAAAGTTACACAATCACCAATTTATTCAAATTCTGCGTTGAATATATAGTATACTCCGTACTCCGTATTGTGAATATGTATCGCACTTTTTATTTGTATGTGCAGCTGGAATATATCAAGAGAAGATATTATACTCGCACCAATGTCTACTATTCCCGGTTTTTGTTGTAGTATTAATAAATGCTGGAAAATGGCTTACCGAAAAACAGGCGCTGTAGCGTAATTCACCCCCCAGCGAGCAGCATCAGAATACATACAAAAATCAGCTTTTTACTGCATTATATCTCAACAACTTTATGAGATAGAAACTTGAAACTTTATAGATAGATAATATAGATTACAACTAAAAAGTTATATGAATTTTATACATTTTACTCTGCAAGTTAATAAGATAGCTTAATAATGTTAGTAAGAATCTAATACATGTTTATAAATCTAGAGATATGATAGTTTTATTTAATAATATTATCAGATAGATGTACTTCGTAGTATTCATGTTCTATTCTCTTTTGATGATTATTTCATGCAATGATATTGAGATATAATGCAGTAAGAAGTTGATTTTTGTTACTCCGTATGTATTTTGAGGTTGCTCGCTCGATGATGATCTGCTCGCTCGGGGTGGATTACGTTATTCGAGAAAAAACTTTCTGGGTGGGTAACTCCGTCAAAGGCGCCGAGGCTATTTTCGCCCAAATTGGGTTGATTTACAGGAAGCTGCGGGTATTGAAAGTTTCAACTTGGTCCTCTGTACAGTACTCCGTACCTGAGTGATTAACTAAATGGTGGGTGATAGCTGAAAGCAAGCTACTACTTTGTAGTTTTTTCTTCCATTCTGCATAAGCTTTATCTTCCCATTCAGCAGAAATGGAACAAGTACTATCAATGAACATATTTAAGTGCTTAATGATCATATCCATATCTATGGACGTACACAGGTTCTTTTCACAGATTTATCCACCGAACTGGTTTCTGAGTTCTTCGGATATTTTGCATCTTCTCTGCATCATCGCCCATACACTCATTGAAAATCAGGGTTTTGCATTTTGGTTTTCACAATCATGTACTGTACATACAACCCAGATTACTTCTATTTCATTTCATCCTCCGATTCTTTTTTCTTTTTTCCTGCCCCCCCCCCCCCCCGGATATCATCATTACTAGCAGGCCCTGGCAGGCCTGTACGAATTCAATATACGGCACTGCTGATCAGGATTTGTGGCCATTTTAATAAGATAGTAGTTCATAGAAAGCTAAGAGAGCATTTTCAACAAGAGATGTTAGCCTTAGTGTTTTTTTTTTTTATTGTTTAGGACGACTAACATTGGAGAAATTCTTGAGCAACAGCAGATCAAGCCTCCCTCTGAAAGACAGCAACGGACGGCTTTACTGCTTTTGAT
>LGRN01000184.1:0-47715 GCA_001883825.1 Emergomyces pasteurianus Ep9510 | reverse complement strand
AAAAGGGAATGGCGGAAAAAGTCGAAAACATGGATTTTCTTTTTTTACCGGGTGCTGTTGAAACGATGCCTTGTTCATATTATTACTTCACAACTTCCTGTTTATCTACAATTCTTCCATGGCTCGTAAAACGAGTGGTTTCTTATTCCAAAAAAAAAAAAAAAAAAAAAAAAAATCCGAGGCATATCATATGTAGGCCCCTTTTCACCATCAAACCATTTTCAGTACTCCGTAGCCCTGGCTTGTGTGATGAGTGATGTGGCTGATGCGATTATCCGATTTATGGGGAACTAGCTTTATATCGTGCGCATTTTGTGGGGTTTGAGCTCTGCTTCGGCCCAAACTCGGACATGGAGAGATGAGATTGACTGCCGAAGAGGAGTGACCGTTGCAATCTTAAAAGGGTATCATTCTCCCTCTGTTTCTAATTTTCTTCTTCTTTCTACGAAGCAATCCTCAGCGACCTCTATTTGTGATTGTGCTGTCGTTCATCCATTTTCGTAGACATGTCTGGGGCAACCAGCCGTTTGCGCAATCTCACTCAGCACTTCCTCCCCACATCGTCATCGACTAGGGATGCCAACGAGGATCCGTTCTCCCATACCTTCAACCGGCACACGCTTTCTCCCACATTCTTCCTTCCTCGAGCAGCTGCTATTGAACCAGATGTATGCTCTTATATAAATGCCTCAGACCTTCTCATTCTGTTTCGCTAATTGGAAGCCCTTTTCTACCAACAGGCACAAGCTATCTATCACGTCACCGCAAACAACAAAGTCTTGAGGAGATCGTACATCGAGACAGCAGATAGGGCCCGGGGGTTTGCATATTACCTCAAAAAACATGGGTTCAAGAGAGTTGGCATACTATGCCCTAACACGCCAGCATTTTTGGAATCAATATTTGCGATAGCTGCAGCAGGCGCTGTCAATGTTGGTAATGATCATACTTACCCCAACCCCCCTTCTCCGCCCCCTATATTAATTGAAGCTTTAGCCGTCAATTACAGACTAAAACCAGAGGATATCGCCTATATTCTCAATCATTCCGAGGTCGAAGCTATCATCGTTGACAAAGAATTTGTTCCGCTCCTCAACGACTTCAAGAAGCTGAATAGCCATATACCGCTTATTATTGACACGGACATAGACGCTGTAGAAGGGGAACTTAGCGGGCCATTTGATCAAGCTATATTGGAAGGTCTCGGTTTTGATACTGCGTCCGGAAACCATGGGTGGCAGGGTTTGGAAGCTCAGGCGCGAGATGAGGATGCACTCATTGCGCTTTCATACACCAGCGGCACCACTTCGCGACCCAAGGGCGTCGAGTACATCCATCGCAGCTGCTATCTGGCAACCCTTGCAAATATAATAGAATCCGGGCTTAACTTCAATCAGGGCCGGTGCCGGTACCTTTGGACATTGCCAATGTTCCATGCTATGGGTTAGTTCTTATCCTATCCCTTGAAGAATACGTTTGATTTGGTGGATCTTTCTCTTTTCCAAATTAACCGAAACTTCCATTTTGCAGGATGGACATTCCCATGGGCTGTGACGGCCGTCAGAGGCACACATTACTGCCTGCGGAAGATCGATTATCCTCTGATATGGAAACTACTCAAGGAAGAGGGCGTCACGCACTATTGCGCAGCCCCGACCGTCAACACTGTCCTCTGCAGCTCCAAAGAGGCGGAGGCACTTCCATCCCCTGTCCGGGTTACGGTTGCAGCAAGCCCTCCGACTCCACATCTCTTTGAACAAATGACAAACCTCAATCTGCACCCAGTACATGTATACGGACTTACTGAGACGTACGGCCCAATTACAAAAGGGTATTACTTGCCTCAATGGGACACAATCCCAGCACAGGAGAAATATCAGAAGATGGCTAGACAGGGTTATGGCTTCTTATGCAGTCTTCCGGTACGTGTGATAAAGACTGAAGTCCCAGAAGGTACGGTTATCGACGTCGAAAAGAATGGGAAGGAAATTGGCGAGATTGTATTCGTTGGGAACATTTGTGCCAAAGGCTACTATAAAAATGTCGAGGAAACGAAGAAGTTATACAGTGGAGGAGTGCTCCACTCAGGGGATCTTGCCGTATGGCACCCAGACGGAGCGATACAGATCTTAGATCGCGCCAAGGACATCATCATTAGCGGTAAGTATCCTCGGGGTTCCCTTTATGAATGTACTTCCAATTATCTGGGCAAAAGCTAAGGATGTTTTTTTTTTTCTTTTCGATCATATATTTCAAGGCGGAGAAAACATATCCTCTGTTGCCTTAGAGTCCATGCTTGTAACACACCCAGACATTCTTGAAGCCGGAGTGGTAGCTGTACCTGATTCTCATTGGGGTGAGCGCCCGAAAGCCTTCATTACGGTGCAAAATGGCAAACAGCTTGTGGGCAAAGATGTGATTGAGTGGGCAAAACATGTGAGCGGCATCAGCCGATTTATGGTGCCCAGAGAAGTCGAAGTCGTGCGGGAACTGCCCAAGACCAGCACCGGGAAAGTGAAGAAGAATGTGCTGAGGCGGTGGGCTAAGGGCACTGATCGAAGCCTTGAATGAGATGTCAGTCGTGATGATACCATTTTTATTCTTGTTTCCCTACTCTGTTGTAGAATGATGTGAATATTAATCTTGCTGTCGAGAACCAAATATATTATAAGGAAATATTTATTGAAGCTGCTTTTTATTTTACTCTTTAGTTTACTTAACAAACTCTCTTTGCATTAGCAAGGCCTCCGGTTTCATATTGATTAAAAGTGGCCCTTGTGGTGATATATTTAGAGACGGCCATCAACATAGTAGTTAGAAATTTTATACACACTCGTGTTTGTTGCTTTCCCGAATCTTCACCCAGCAGTGTTCAAGGAGACACGCAGGGCAAGGTATTTAAAACGAATGACTTCCACGAGTGCTGAGTCTGGCCAGTCACTTGCTTCTCCTGATCGTGTGAGGCCGCAGCGTGGGTGAAATTTGCAAGCAAAACTATATAAATACACCAGACCAACAGCTGGCTCCAACAACATCATTCCAGGTTTCTCCTGCTGCGTCTTCAAACCTCAACACCTCACGTTATTTAACCCCATCCGTCCCCTGCGCTCTGTTACCGCTGGGGTAGAGTTTATTAATTATTCTTCCCTCTGGGATATCGCGACATATGCTTCCTTCTAGAATTTCCTCTCTGCGCAACCCTATGTAGCTCTCCCGCACTGGCTGCTACACTATTGGTCATGATAGATTAGGCCTCCCCGCGCAAAACTGGCTGATCTAGCACCCAGCCTTATTCAACCCCCGTAATCCCCCTCTTCCTGTCGTCACACTTTAGCTGTGCTGCAGCCGCCATAGTCTCCTCACCAGGAAATCCATTTTCGTCACATTCTCCCATCGTTGACGAAGGCAATGACCTTTGTTCTCGACCTCTACATCCGGCCACTCGTTGTCTCCCTCACCTTCCCTGGTTTCGCGTTCTCACCGACAACGGTTACAACCACAACAACACCCCACACACCCGTCATCCATCTGCCTTCACCTACTTCGCCAGCAATTCTACTTTTAAACCGATTTTCTTGTACATCCTTCAACTCTCTATTGCGTATGCAGTTCTCCTGCAACACAACCTGAGGAGTGCCCTGCCCTTGTTCCGCTTCCCCCTGCGTTCCCTCATAGCTTGAACGATTTGCTCTACTCATACCTCTCCGCGGATTCCACTCCCCAGCACATCACCAGTTTCCCAGGACGCACCCCCGCCATACAGAAAACAGGCCATCAGTGGGTATTAGGCCCAGTTATACGCTGAAGCGTTGAAGTGGTATATTACACAGTTTGGAGGGAAACAAGGTCAGGCGTCCTGAATAAAACAGCTTCCCTTCGCCTGGCATTCAGTCGGTTGGAAATGCTTCGTTCAAGGGCTCCACTACGGCTGTCTGCGGATGATGCCCCCTCAGAATCCTCGAATTCCACTTCTCCGGAGCGTGCGCCGGACGATGACACCGATTTCTTCATGCATCTAGCGAACGACTCGGAGTCTTCAATTGGCATGGGCACGTTCCGGGACCTCAACGTCAACGCTAACCCCGACATCGTTCTTCCACCCATTTCCCGCCTGCCTCCCGAGCTCCTCATTTCTATATTCGCGAAACTTAGCTCTCCTTCGGATATGCTGAGCTGCATGCAGGTCTCTCGGAGCTGGGCAATTAACTGTGTGGGAATACTGTGGCATAGACCTTCATGTAATACTTGGGATAACCTGGAAAGGGTAGTAAAGGCGTTTTCGGAAACAAACAGCTATTTTCATTACTACGATCTTGTGAAACGGCTAAATTTGTCTGCACTAAATAAAAAGATATCCGATGGATCCGTTGTTCCTTTCTCGCGTTGCAAACGGATTGAACGGCTGACTTTGACCAACTGCTCGATGCTTACGGATAATGGGGTCTCTGATCTTGTGGATGGGAACAGACATCTCCAAGCTTTAGATGTCTCCGAGCTCAAGTCTCTGACGGACCATACCTTGTTTGTAGTCGCCAGGAACTGCCCAAGACTTCAGGGATTGAACATTTCTGGCTGTATTAAAGTGACGGATGAGTCGCTTATCGCCATTGCTGGGAGCTGTCGTCAAATTAAGCGAGTACGATTTCTTTCTCTCCTGAATGAACTACCCGGTAATTTTGCTAATGCTACCTAGTTGAAATTAAATGGAATTGGCCAAGTCACTGACCGATCAATACAATCATTTGCTGAAAACTGCCCCTCCATGTTGGAAATCGACCTCCATGGTTGCAGACAAATAACCAGCCCGTCCGTCACTGCCCTTCTGTCTACCCTTCGGAACCTTCGAGAACTGCGACTAGCCCATTGTGTCGAGATTGACAACAACGCCTTCATTAACCTTCCCGAAGGGCTGGTATTCGATAGCCTTCGGATATTGGATCTGACCGCATGCGAACTCATTGGCGACGCAGCTATAGAAAAGATCATTACCTCCGCGCCGAGATTGAGAAACCTAGTTTTAGCAAAGTGTAGATTCATCACTGATCGTTCAGTGTTTTCAATTTGCAAACTAGGGAAAAACATACACTATATCCATTTAGGTCACTGCTCTAACATCACTGATGCCGCAGTAATTCAGCTTGTCAAGTCGTGCAATCGTATCCGATATATTGATCTGGCATGCTGCAGCAGATTGACAGATAACAGTGTTCAGCAGTTGGCTACCCTTCCGAAACTGAGGCGGATAGGCCTCGTTAAATGTCAGGCTATCACAGATCTCAGTATACTTGCGCTAGCAAAGTCTAGAGTGTCTCAGCACCCTTCGGGGACCAGCTGTCTGGAACGAGTGCATCTTAGCTACTGTGTTCACTTGACAATGGAAGTATGTTGATTATTTCACCGGCTTTTATCATCTCTCTCCTCTTGTTTAGTGATTGGGAACACTGCTTAATCATATCGTTTATCTAGGGAATTCACTCGTTGCTCAACAGTTGCCCACGCCTCACCCATCTCAGTCTCACCGGCGTCCAAGCATTCCTTCGAGAAGAGCTCACAGCATTTTGTCGTGAAGCCCCACCTGAATTTACTCAACAACAACGCGATGTTTTCTGTGTGTTCAGTGGTGAAGGAGTCAGCGCTTTGCGTCAATTCCTAAATCGTGCAACCGGCCCTTATCGCCAAGAGGCTGAAGAGGGAACAATGTATGATGACGCTGATGAGTTAGATGAAGAGGAGGGTCAAGTGACCGGCCTTATGAATGCCACCGCGATTAATGATCAGGAGGAAAATGAAATGGCTGATGGAGTAAACCCGGCTGCCCCCCTAGGATGAGAATCAGCGACATCAGCTGGCCATATTATGTCCATCATTCTGCCATTCGATGATCAGTTTAATGGGGCTATTCCTTAAAAAACACCGGCTCCATTTTGCAAATATTGCTACTAGTTCGTATATATGATGGCCCTTGTCGTTCCGTTGCAAACGTTAAGCCTTGATCATCAAAATCAAGATGGCGAGCCTTGTTCGGAAATGGATGCGAGGATTTGTACATACATACAACGAATATATCAAAATGGGGCAAAACAAAACCCTCAGCGACGAACCACAATCTAACGAGGCTGTTTCTTACTGTGGGGCACAATATTACCACAAGGAACGTCACGTCGCCTGGCGTGGACTAGAGCGGCGTAATAAGAGTTAACGGGGGGGTTCTCCCTACATATCCCATCTCGGCTTTTCTTCACAGCCGTTACACCTATGGATATGTTCGACGCTGGAAACTTTTTTTGCCATGTAAGTTTTTCCATGTGTCAACCAGCAAGCAGTTTTGAAGACGCAGACGCCAACAGGCTGCCAGCGAAGAGTGGCCCTTTGCTTTGAATTTCTATTTCCCGTTTTATGATCAGTTTTTACTGCATGGCCATGATGCAATTTGTTGCTACGCCTTCTGTTTCTTCCTTACCTGTTCTCCAGTTGATGTTGAATCCACCCACGCACTACGTGCCATGATGCTTCCCGCGATATGCCTTGTGCTATGATCATTGATTAAAAATTGCAACGAGAAGGAACAAACGGCCCTGCTTCTGGTGAGCTCTTAGATAGCGTAGAACAAACCACAGATCTTTTATATCCCCCTATTATTTTATATCTTTCCTCCCTTTTCCCTTGTTTGACTCCGTTTGTTCCATTTTGCAACTTCTTTTTTCTCTCTTCCTTTTCAGATTGCTGGGCGAGATGATTCCCCCTTCGTCTTGTTTTTTTTTATCTTCTCCTCCATGAACGCTACTTTTCTCCGGCCTCTACCATTTCTTTTTTTCCCTTGTATCATTCCCCAGTGAGCTAGAAAACATCAGGTACAAATTAAGTCTCCCTTTTCAAAATTTGAGGAAGGCAGCATGAATTACTCCGTATATGCTCTTGGAAATTAATTTTTCCTTAAATTTCGGCTTTTCTTCCTCTCTTCTCTCTCCTCGCTCCCCTCCTCTTCTCTTCTCTTCCCCTCCAGACTAGATAAACATGACCGGCTTGACACGGAATCCAAAATTTAACTACGTAAGTCAATTGAAAAGTTTTTTCGTTTTTCACATCTTCTCTCCGTGCTTTCGTAGCATCTGTACAACCCCGTTTTTGCCTTCCCCTCTACGGGGTACAATACGGATATATCTTTCTTAGTTTGGGGGCAATATCTTAAAGATAAAATGTAAAATTATGAGCTACATCACGGTATTCATGGAAAACGATAAAATCACCAGTATCTTTTAGTTGCAATTATCATTCTCAAACCTGGATTGATATCTTGTTTACTATACCCCGTACAAGGTATTGTTTCATGTAGTTCCGCAACTACTGACCTTCCTCACCGGTACCTTTTTTATTTATTTATTTTTATTCATTTATTCATTTATTCATCCTTTCACTTCAAGTGGACTGCTGATAGATTGGAAAGCGTATGAAAGACTCGGGAAATCTAAAATAAAAATGTGAAGAGGTAAAAATTAAGAATAAATAGAGAAAGAAGAAACGGAAAGAAGAAACACAAATGAAAAAAATAGAGGTGACATGAAGAGGATAGAATATTGATTGCCTGGTAAATTGCATGTCTCTCTTTAAAACATAAACATATTTTGTTGAATACATCTTTCGTTTCCCCAAGGGAAGGTCGAGAGCGATCTCCTGTATTGTTATGTAAAGAGTGCGCGGCGTAACGAAATATGTTTTTTCCGCTTTCGACGCACCCCATCACCCCTGAGAAAGAGAGAGGAGAATGAATGAATGCAAGGCAAAAAGAAAAAAAAAGGGTGAATAATAAGGTAAAATACTATAGCTGAATGATTGGCCGGCATTCCAGACTTGCTGCATCCATAGTTGATAAATAGCCTTCCCCTTCCATGATAATGTAGGAGAGAAAATTTGAATGAAGCAACGAGGACCGAAAGCGTTAAAAAACGAGCCAGGTCAGTAATACATGTATACATTCAGCCTTCATAACTCATCAGGTCATATTTGTCCTCCAAAGCTAGGTTTGCTTCGCTTTCAAAATTGATCCACTAAGTTTCAGCCTATTGTTCGGCTCCATCATTATTTTCTAGTGGGCGCTCCTTCACAACAGGGTCATCGGTACGAACACAGGCGATGGCGGCTGCGTTCCGTGGCCCTGGACGCTGTACTTGGTAGTTAAACTGATATTCGTTCAAAGATCCGCTGACGGAGCCCCCCAGTTTTTGGAATCTTGCCGGAGCACTTCAGCAGTGGCGACGGAACATGATTTCGATGATGAGGTCGATGATATTCCTGCGCTCACCCTATTGTTCATTCCATCAGGTGCTGAATAGAAGGTTTCAAGCGACACTGACGTTTCAGCCGAAGCTGTGGTAAAACGGGTATTGGGATCGGTCCTGTAGTGTTTTTCGGGTTTCCTGTCAAAACCTACGACGCAGAGCGTGACACCATCTCTATCGTTATTTTGTTGGGTGGTGTGGTTGTTGTAATCTCCGCCAGCGTTGAGCGTGCTCGGTTGGGCGGTTGTTGTGTTATAAATAACATCGTGATTATTATCAAATCTAGTGTTGTCTGTTGAGAGGGTTGAAATCTGAGACAGCCCATGTTGCATCGTGCTCAGTCCTGGTTGTGGTGATGGGGGACATACGAACGAAGGAAGAGGAACGCGACCTTCCATTGCTGATCTTCGGTTCGGGGTAGATCGTAATGGAAATGTCCCACTATTTCGTGAAGAGATTTGCTCTCGTAGTATTTGGGGTGGTGAAAGCAGCCCTTCACTGCTTTTACGTGCTCCAGCTTGCTCAGCAACTTGGTTAGGACCAGGAATATGTCCCCTCCTCCTTAAAGTGGGGGGTGGGAGGAGGAAAGTGTTTATTACCACCGTCCGTTCGCAGGAGCTTGGCCCTCTGCGAGGACAGATGGTGGAAGTGGTAGGAACCTGTTTGCGCGAAATTACCGATGGAAAACGTGATAATCCAGTGGCGTTAGCTGTGGGCTGAAGTTTTTGGGGGTTTGAGCTTTCTGTTGATTGTCTTCTGAAGACCGGAATCTTGAGAACGACTTTGGAGCTGTCTTCTTGCATCATCTCTGGGAAAACAACATATGAACACTTCCGTTGTATACAGCAAGAATTCTTTCGAATAATCGAGGGACTGGGGATCAATGAAAAGGCCCCTTTCAATATGGATCTGCACTTCATTTGAAACATCTGGTTTAACTTGAAGCAATCCTTATGAGGTCCAAGAAACAGGTTAAGGTGGCCCCGCCGTAGCTTTGGTTCAAGGGCGTCCGCTCCATACCATGCACCCTGCATTTTATAGCGACGATTGGCAACGTTGGTATTCCACGCAACATCGTCCTTCGCAAGAACGAAATCGAGGCTATAATCGTCGAAGAATTTAACTTGGGAAAAACATTTTGAAAGTTGACGAACATTTCCGGAACGAGTTCTTGGATTCACCATATTCTTGTAGGAGGAAATGACAGATTCCCTTGCAAAACCACGCGATTGTGAATTCGCGATCCTCGTTGATGCTGAGTTCGTATGCGTCCATTGCTCGATGGAGATCTCCTATTAAGGCCCACAGGGATCCGATGTTGAACCACACAGGTGCGTTGGAGATAAGAGAAGAACCGCGCCGAAGGACGGTAGTGTGCTCCTCGAGAGATTCGACATACTTAGAGTGTTTGGCATACAGGGCTGCGGCAGCTAGGGTGTATACAGTTTCTTTGAGATCCATTTGTGGGGTATGATGTTTTGAAAGCTCACTGCTAAGCATGTGCGGAGAGGGGAGGTGTTCAGTCATGGTACAAGGTGGGTGCAGTGTTCCCATTCTGGCCCTGATTTAAGTGGCTGCACCTCTCTACAAAATTACTGCAGGAGGCTTTGAACAATCCAGTGGCGTATTTCCACAATGAAGAAACAAATGGGATGGAAGGCGACAGAAAAATAGGGCAATTGTCATACAACGATGGTAAAGAAAACTTGGGTGAAAAGAAATGCAAAAGGATAGAACAACAAATATCAAGAGTGGTGTTGAGTTGTGCTTTTCACGACAGATCACACATTACAATAACAAACAGCCAGGTTTCTCTCCCTCTGCTCATTTGTAAAATTGCAATGATGCATGAAATAATATATGCTCTGATGAAATCCCGTGAAAGCCGTAGATTTTCCTCGTTTAAATAATCCAAACAACCATGATGCTGAAATTTCAGCCACCACAATGTCAACAGAAGTGATGGTTCCTACTTCCTGTGTCCAATGACTGCAAAGGAGTCCAAGTAACATGTGGTGTTCTCATGTTGCTATTCGAAAGAAAAAAAATGAAATGAAAGTGATATTGTCACTGCTAAACCACAGAAACAATGGAGATGGAGCCACGTCCGTCAGGCCTGAACAACAAAAGGGACATTGTTGGACTAATCCAACAGCTTCTACTCCCCAGGTTTCTTCAGGCTAACATAGAAATGTACGAAAGATTATGGACTTCATGTCTCCGACTATATCAACGTGGATTTCGGCATCTCACCGGCTGTTGGGTTTCAAGGGCGGGCATACATTTTTCAGTTCTCTTTGGGCACATATGAGTTGATATCCCTTCTGGTAATTATTCTTCTAAGGGACACGATCAATCACGAGCGGTCATTTATGAAACTCTAAATTTGACAAGCGCCGCAAAGTATTTTACAGGCATTAATCATATAGAATGAATCGTTAGCCTACAGCACCTCAAATGTGGATCGCATTGTAGACACTTACTGGTCCAATTTCTCATATTGTGTGGGGAAATTAAAGTAAATTCAGACGGGCACCATTCACGATCCAAGGACACAGGCGAAATGGGAGTTTAAAAGGACGCCAAAAACCAAGAAGTTCAAGGATCCAAAATGGTCGATAGATCAGGTTGCGAAGTACAATATGTACATGTGGATATTAACCTCCTAAACCCAAAATAAAATAACAGAGACATGTACCCCCTCAGCTGAAAAAGAAAAGTAAAGAAAAAGTGGCGGTATTACTGGATGGTAAAGTCATGACTGGCCTCAACGAGTCCGTCCGCTGATTTCGAAATGGCGACCCAGCTAGGTGCATATAACCGGACTTCGTCCAGTGCCGGGATCACACCTGGCTGGTTGCCGTCGCTCCACAGACAGATGACCTTCCCACTCAAGCTGTTTTGGGGTGCGCCTTGCTGTTCATCGCCGCTATCGTCATCATCGCCTTCCGATTTCTCGGAGTTATCATGCCAGTCTATATCGACGACCCAAGTCCTGTCCCAAGTTCGACTCCAGAGTCTGATTTCCGCAACCCCCTGGCGGGTAGTGTGAGGTATACGATGGTCCGTTGCGGAGCCTGAAACCCGGAAATCCAAGATTGGCTTGTCGAACTTGAGTTTACAGGCTCGCGTGTTCCGGCCAGAAATTTCGACACGCGCGTTGTTCTTGCCCACCGTTTTGGTAATGTTGTAGGTCATCCATGAAAAGGACCTGATTTCAGAGTCTCCTTCACTATCTTGCCCGACAACGCGTGGAAACGGTCCAGCCCAGGAACATTTTTCAAGATTACCGAACGGGCTTTGGTCGCAGGTGATATTTTGACCTGCTGTGCTTGGTATAGAGTTTATTGCATCTGTAAGATATGGCTGTATGCCGGTAAGAGAAACCGTATTCGAGCCGTCATCCAGATTGACTACCTGGATGAAGGATAGCTTTAAACGGTTGGCAGGCGAGAAGGGGAAGGCGACAAGGTTGTAAATTAGCGTACCAATAAATATGAGGAACATGAATGTCGGGATATGGTAAGTGAATCGATGGATGAAGGGGAATAAAGGTGTGAAGAGAAGAGTAGTAAATACGGCACAGGGAAGGTAGACGACGAAGGTCGAGACTCCATCTGAACCAACCTGGCTCATCGAGGTAGTCAGGAAAAGGGCCAGCTGGCCGACAAGAATGATAACAATAGGAGCTAGAAGTAACAGCTGCAACACCCATGTCCACCTGGGTAATGTCCAGCTCCATGACTGTTCATGTTTAAAGGTGCCCCCTTCACTAACGTCTTCCCGTTCATCGGTATGATCTGCGACACTGCCATTGCCACCAGTCCGATAATTTGCAAACGTGGTTTGTTGACCGCGGAGTAGGGAAGTGGACTCCGTTGGATCATTCTCTTCCTCTACATCTTCCGGGGTATCCGCGCCATTGGGGCCAGTATCAGACGGTAATTCATCTGCGGAAGATGTTAGTAACCTGCTGCTGAGGCTACTTGCGCGTCGCCCTGGGTGCCTGAGGGTCTGACGAGCATAATCTCCCTTTCGTGGAAGAGCGAACAGCTCCAGATACGATACCCATGTCGCGAGAAATGCGCCAGCAAAGTAAAAGAGCACGAAATATCCAGCAGCAATGCCCTTTTGGTTTGCATAAACCGAGTTAATGACCAGCAAGATCCAAGTTGTGATGAATATCCAGGTGTAGCTGTATGCTCTGTGGAGAGCGGAGGGTCTGAAAAAGTCGGCGGCGCAAGCTAGGAACCAAGCTATGAATATCCAGGCAGAGAACATCATACTCCACACTGCAAATTGGCTACTATGCACGATGTACGGGTTGAATTTCTCAAGCAAATACGCCAAACCTATAGTAATGAGAGTAGCCACGGTCAATGCGATAGGAGTGCGGAATAACCCACGGAGACCGCGTAGGGAGACTCTCTCATCAGTTCCTCCCAGCGACTTGGACATCGAAAACAGGTATAATCGGTCTGTTTTTGATAAAATGATACTTGTGATGAATATTATCAATGGGGCAACAACCAGAAGTGTTACAGAGAGTGCGAACAGCGTATGGAGGCGGAAAACCGCGAAGGCGGATCCAAACACATCAAACCAAACACCAAGGGTTCCAGTACCGCTGTTCACTTTGTCTTGGTCCTTTGTTTTGCCATCGAAATCTGTTCCCGTGTATGAAACGAGACCTTGGGTGGTTGCTATAGAAGCAGAAAGCATGTGCCACAAGGAGTCAACACTGGTGTGCCGGACATCATCTTGGTCCGTGTGGTATCGGCTTCTGGGCTCAAGGAAAGCCACATCAAGACCTCGAAGACCGAGAATACCATTGAACACAACATAATCAGTCTGGCTACGAAGCAGGCCCATCTTGAACCCATCAGCAGCAAGTACAGAGCCAAATGGGTGTTTAGCGTTCTTGTAAAATCGCGTAACTTCAGTATCGGTGGTGCGGAATAGGGCAGCTCGACCCCCAGCACCCGCACCTTCAAGATTCAAGAACGTATGCGTGAAGTTCGAAAGTGGATGTTGGCTATATACGTGAGCTCCATTCAAATAATCTTCCTCACCATTGTTGAAGAGCAAGACGAGACCTTTACGAGGTTTGTTTCCGGGAGTGGTGAAGTATCTCAGGAGTTGCAGCAGACTCACGACTCCCATGCCATCGTCAGTGGCACCGTACCCGGTTGACACGCTGTCGTAATGAGCGTTCACCAGGACTCCTCCTTTTCCTTTCGGCTTCCCATTGGAGCGCTCCCACCAGTTTTCCGAGTCATCATCGCTCCCTCGTACATAGACCATGATATTCGTGCCTTCAAAATAAACTCCCACAATTGCAGCATTACCAATTCCGCCCATGGAATAGGTTAAATTAGACTGGTTATCATCAAAAACAAAAACATCCGGCACGTCGTTATTTGGAGCAGAAGGCGTTCGGGCTTCTATCGTGGGGCGAATAATCGAATGGATTCGGTGTAGAAGCCACTCATGAACCTCATCATTTCTCCGACTATTATAAGGGTGGAACCCCCCGGTCAGGTGCTGGAGATCCCCCCAAGCTTCTGTAAGATTCACGCCTCTCGGACTCGTTTCTGGGGCGGGGGGAACAACCAGATATATAACGAGGATTGGCACACAAAGAGCGAGATACACAATTGTTGTGATCAGCGTGACTGGCCAGGGTGTGAAAGCGATGGGATTGAACTTCTGAACCCTGGGGCTGGCCATGATGAGTGATATGGCCTTGGGAAGCCGGCTGCTTCTGGAGAGGGTAAACCTATGAAGCAAGTTGGCGTCTCCATTTGGCAGGTTGTTGACCCGAGCGGAGTTGGTGGTAGATCAATTGCGGGCGATGTTTTGCCAAGCCCACCCCTACCCATTTGGGCTTATGGTATGTATGTACTCCGTACCCAGTAGTAGTACTGTACTGTACATACATACATTTGCGGAGCAAAACCTCGCGGTCGCGAGCCATACAAAACTTTTGATCTACCACGTGGGTTAACACAAAGCGTGATAGGTAAGATGAACAATGATATTTTCAGTGAGTGGACCCTGAGTACGGAGTAGACATTCCCAAGGCCCCTTATTTCACTTTGTTTTTCCCGTGTGTCCCCTCGAAGCTTCAGTGGAGGTCTGTCTATACGGTAACCACCATTCCGTAACGGCCAATCATGTCATTTCGGCTTCAGATAAAGTTACGATAGCAATAGACTCAATCTCAGGAAATAAAAGCTGTGATTCCTTGGTAGCCGCCCGCAGTGGATGAATAAATCAAGGATGCGTGCTCAACGGGTAGTAATCTAAATCCAACAGTCAATAACTGAATGTACGGAGGACATACAGACTGGGTCAGCCTCAAAGACAGATGAATTATTCACTCGGCTGTTTGCTTCAAAATAATATTCAAAGAGTAATGACATTCATGTTAGGTAATTTAGTCGGAGTCTCTTTGCTGGGAGATTTTGTTAGAGTGACAGACGCAAACCGTTCACCCAGAATATATAAAATTTTTGAATCCTTTGAATTAGTTGGTACGCGTTTCCTGGGTGTCCCCTTTCTCATTTCTTTCTGCTCCTGAGATACTATATGCAACCACCTACAGAATATATAGAGATAATAGGAGAATTGACATCATTGCCGCGGGCTCTGTAAAAGGAGAACTTGGTTTTGATACAGGTGAAAACATCTGGGGTATCGAATATGGAAAATATGTAAGTAGAAAATATGTACTCCGTATACACTTTACAATAGGAAAGGAAAATCGCAATGTTTTATATGACATATATACATCGTGTCTATTATGTGCATAGGCGCACACGGCCCTCAGTGCGTGAGCGAGTTACCCCTAAACCTTCTGTCGTCTTCATATGCGCAGTAGCCAGAGGATTTCGTCACTTCATTCGACCCTCCAACAATATATCCGTAGCATAGAGCGGTCCGATGGCGGATAGGATGCTCAGCAACGAGCCACTAGGGCTAGGTGGGCCCAGCGTGAGATGTTCGTCCCCACGTCATGAGCATCGGTCCATTCTCTCACAGTTTCCCTCAGATTTCCACCACTGTTGGTGTAGGAGTCGTGCCAAGCTTATATTCCAGCGCTCTCCTAGGAACGAGCTGGTTCGGTATGGTGTAATATACCAGTTTTCAGTCTCAACAATCACCACCAACTGTGATCGAGGATCCGATGGAGGGATAGAGATGTTGGGGTTATCATATGATAATGGTATCCCTAAGGACGACCAAAAAAGAAAAATAATTGGTGTATTTATTCAGCCGGGACATACTGATACTGGATCATCTGATTCTTGCGTTTCCCTCGCGAGACACTGGCTGAGATGAACCATCCGGTGTTGAGGTGCCGTTTGGATAGATTGAGCTAGTTCGTAGAGCGGAGCGACATTGACCGCACATCTCAGAGAGGCTGCCGTGGTTGTTCGGACGTCCACTAAGGGAATGCAGAGCGACAGTTGCTGTATCTATTGTGTCGCCCGACTCCGACTCTGGTGGCTTAGAAGCGATGGATGTACGCCTCCGGGCATGGGTGACATCGGTAGTAATGTGAGTGGGGTCCACAAAGTCTGGATATCCGTTTGACCCAATCGTAAAATCCAAGGAGCCCGAGTGGGAATTGGCCAGCTTTACCAGTTGTCCTAGAATAGCGAACTCCAATTTCAACTTGATGCTGTATACCGTTACTCTGGCCGCTGGTTCGTACGGAAATAGGTTTGCAAATACTGCGGCAAGCAGCCCAATATCCATCAGGATAATGATGACGTTGATGGAGATAAGTTGGGTCATAATCCTCCTGTTTCCTTTGTCTGGAGAAAGCCTCAATGTCTTTATTGTTTCGAAAATATAGAGAGAGGATATGATTAACTCTTGGACAAAAAACACTGTGATCTGCACTTTTTCTAGGATGAAGTAGCTCTCATAAAGAGATACGCGGGAATAAAAGCCAAACGTGATGATGATACCGGGAAGATGGAGAAACAGGGCGTTGGCGCAGATCATGAACAGAACAATGCGGAGGATTTTGTGGTTGCGCAGGACCAGATGGAGTCTCGAGTAGAGAACAAGGGCTTGGCCCGTTGACATCACCCACCAGCTAATCGATATCACAACCATTGTAGGTACCTCCGACTGATCCCACGGTTCTACCCAACTAATGAAGGTACTCATAGAATAAGGTAAAATACCCAACGAAGTCGTGAGCAACAAACTCCAAAAGTATAGGCTTTTAAATGAGCTGAATGCGACAAAAATCAACACAAATAATTCTAGAGCATTGTAGATTGCAATAACGAGGAAACTTGCAACTGCTATCCCCTCGCCCACGGACAGCCCGTAAAACTGTGAGGATTCATTTTCGATTTCATCCGCCATGAAAAATCGTTTCCTGTCGCGCTCGACCGCTCGGCTGAGAGAAGCTGACTGCGGACGCCTTGAGAGAGAGCAAAGAGAATTCAGAAAGGAGCCATAGTTTTAAGAGAAATAGTGGACTGGCATCGGCCAAATCATTATCAGAGCCAGGAGAGATAAAACGAGAGTGTGTGTGAACGTGTGTGAAAGAGAGAGAGAGATGTGGAGCAGGAAAATCGAGCATGGGTGCATCGGGAAAGAGATGACAGTGGATATTATGGCGAAGATGAGTGCGGCGGTGATGGCCTAGCAAACCGCAAACACAGAAAAGCGATGTGAAATGTACGGAGAACAGCAGGACAGTTACGAGCATTTGAAGGAGGACCCGTGCTCTTAACGGCCAGGGCAGAGTGGCCTTCGATGAAACCAGGCTAACTCCGATAATGCCGTCTGGTAGCGGGTGGGAATGGCCTAAATTCCTCTTCAGGAGATGAGAAGTTGGCGGGGGGTAGCATCAAGCTAAGGGCTTGGATGGGGTGTCTGCCTCCTAAATTCCAAAGCTCCCAGCCATGAATAGCTGCTAGTTAGTGCTGAAATGTCTAGCCCTGTATGAGTGCCGCGCTGGGAAGTAGGTTACGCAGCTCCACATCATAGGCAGGTCACTTGTTTGTTGATGATTTTCTGATATTGCTGATGAAGCGCCAAAGAAAGCATTCTGCGGCAGCAGGAGAGTAAGTTCTTGTCGCAGCTATTCCTCATGTGTCATAGTCGATATGTGTGTGGGGGTTGTGGGCTTGCTGGGCTGCCTTGGCTCGATGTGATGAGGTCTAACGTGGGCTTAACTTGGACGTCAGCACTCAAAAATGTGAGCAATGAGAAAATTAATGCTGTGGGTCATATTTCTCAGTCGGGAGCAGCCTAGTACGGAGTACAGCACTCAGTGCAGGAGTAATCCGAAATCGACAAGCTGACAGCAAGGTTCTGAACGACACGCTCGCTATCCGCACTTCTCACTTTTGACAATTCTCCCTGGCTAATATATACTCCGTATTTCGTACTAGTCGAACAGATACCACAGCACATAGACACCCTTCCCACTTGCCCTGCCCCTGATCATGCTGATCACAGGTATGGAATACATATGTCGCTAGCAAGACGAAAAACAAAACTCAAAAATAAGTATGGCTCCGCTTATTTTTATTTTTTTTGTCCAAACACGCCACTTACAGCGTTGCCCATTTGGTCAAGCTAGAAAAGCAGGGGCCGAAATCTGTCGGGAATAACGACAGCCCGCCAATTGTTATTTTATCAATAAATGACACTGGATCTGCCGTTTAGTCGATTCACTAACTCTTGTTAGCTTTTGCTTCACCAAGAGAGAAAGGTGCAGATCGCGATCGAGCGTTGTCGCCTGTCTGCTTGTTGACAGTACGCAGTATTCCGAAAGTTCGCATCGGATGGACAAGAGCATTACCTACTATTTTTTCGAGGAGGCGTTTATGCGGCCGGGTTGAACGCAATCAATCTCCTGTTGTCGGTAGGGAGTTTTCTCTTTTGCAATCCCACTCTCATTTGTGAGTAGCACGCATCAACAGCCGGCGCATCAAAGCAGCAAATACTACGGAGTACTCCGTACTGCACCCAGATTTCGACAAGAGACACTACCCCCAGTAAGTTTCTAGAAGAGGGGAAGACACCGCAGTCAGAGTACTCGTACATCCGGTTTCGGTACAGAGGACGGAAGACGGAGGAGCTGTCAGAATTTATTATTAGAAAGCTATTTCCAGGCCGAGATCATCACGGGCCCACGTAGATCCGTCGGATCAACATGGGAATAAATCTGGCCGCCCAATCGACTCTCCAAGCGCCAGGATGGCCTGGAGTTGGTAAAGCGGCCAACACCGAAAGTCATTTCCCATGCTGCCCTGCCACAAAATTCCATCAAGCTCATTGTACGCCGCACAACTCGTGGACTCCTCGTGTTCATGTTGTTGCATATCAAATGATCAGAAATCCGGAGAACTTCGGCCTAGCCAGCCAAACAATAAAATAAAATAAAATAAAAGAAAAGAAAAGAAAATAAAATAAAAGAAAAGAAAAGAAAAGAAAAGAAAAGAAAAGAAAAGAAAAGAAAAGAAAAGAAAAGACGGAAGGAAGGAAGGAAGGAAGGAAGAAAGAAAGAATAGAAGCAATACATAAAGAGCACCCACCCACCATTTTGGTGGGTAGTTACGGCGTAGACCGAGTGCGATTGCATTGCCAAACCCTTGTTACGGCGGACTTTTATTTCCCGCCCTCCCGTTTCTTATTTTATATCAAGGTGGAAACAGCCATTCTCGACAGCAGAACGGAGTACTCCGTGGTAGGGCCGCCTATGCGGTGAGAGATTTTCTAGTAATTACAAAGGATTGATATTTACACACAGTACTCGGCTATTTCCGCTACTTCTGTTTTAAAGGTTTAGCATATGTACAGTCATACATACAAAATAACTTGGTGTTTTGATCTACGGAGTAGAATATAAGAGAACTCTCATCAAATCATCTTCTCTCCAGCTCTTCAACCATCTTCCATGTAGTAAGAGAGGTCGTGAGTTACAAGTATATAATGTGCCGCTGTCTGGGCTAGCTTTGAAATATAAACAATATGCCAACTCTCTACTGTGCCTGAGAGCCAGTTCTCTGATATAGAATGAATTGAAACCCGGCTTTGATTCAAGACGCAGAGTATGATATAATGAGGTTGAGAAACTATGGAAAAGTATTAGATGACAGTTTCATGACTTCTTCTGCCTCTCAGCTTTCACCCCTCTCTTATATGCTCAGTTGTATTATATGCTCAATGATGATCAAATCTCTAAATTAAAGATTATTCAGTTGAAAAGAATGATATAAAACTTGCGAACTGATTTAACGTTCAGAATTGTAGAAGCATAAAATGTGAGATATACAATTAATTCTTCTTCATATTCTACATTGAAATGCTGGTTATCTTGAATGTATGACTGTGTATCTACTCCGTACACTAAAACCTTTAAAAAATTAGTGGTAAATAGCCGGGTACCTTGTTTAAATATCAATCCTTAAATTATCCAGCAATTATTTATTTGCCGTGGAAATCCCTTGCGCCAAAAGTGGAATAAACTCCGTTGGATCACATAAACTAGCCTCAACTTCCTCCCTTCTCGCCAGATTGCTATTCCACATTCCCGCTTTCATTCCCAGCCTTACCGTCACTCATACCCTGGTCTGGGTCGCCATCGGAAGCACCCGATCCCCCACTTACGCTTCCACCAGTAGCTCGCAGCACCCTCTCGACCTCCACCTTACACTCAGGCATCGCGCTCATCATTTCCCGGGCCAAAATGTTCCGGAAACTGGCAAAGGCCTCCGCCTTTCCCTTCAAATCTTGGTTGCCACGCTGGACAAGCTCAACGAACTCTCGCGTGTAAATGTCCGGATTGCGCGCTGCGTCCACATAGTCTATAATTTCCGGGGGAAGTTGGACAGATTGGAGAGGTGGGTCCGGGTCGTTTATGCGTGGTGTAGTTTGGGAAGGGGATGATGACGGGTCTGGTTGAGAATGTTCCGAGAGGGTTGAGAGGGAGAGGGTTAACGATTTTCTGTTGAATTAATGTCAGGTTCAAAAGTGGTGGACAATCGCGTAAGCAAATGGTTTAATTCTTTTCTTTTCTTTTCTTTTCTTTTCTTTTCTTTACTTTTTTTTTCTGTTTTTGTTTTTCCTTGGCTTCTGTTCCTCTGTTTTTACCAATTCCGTTCCGTTAGGCAGCTGAGGGATTAGGAATCAACAGAAACGGCACGTACTCATAGTGGCTCAACCATAAGACGCGCCGTTTCTTCTCCCCCTACTTCGAACAGGCACGCACTTTTATGACCAGCAAACCATTATCTCAAAAAGGGGGTCTAAACTGCTCACATTTTCCGCACAAGTTCCTGCTGCGTTTCAGGCCCCAGATATCCATGGACAGCCGATTGGATTTCGAATAAGTGCTGTATCACATCTTTAAGATCATCTATTCATAAAGTAAAACAAAATATAAAACAAATGCAATTAGTAACATGCTCAGCGAAAAAGGACCAATGTCATGATTCTATAAAAAAAAAAACACGAGGCTTGGGTGAAAGAAGCCATCACATCTATCAGTACATACTATCGATCCCACTCAACGTCACTGGCGCCATTCGTAATGGAACGCCCCAAAGGATTGATTTATCACTTTAGCTAGCCTAGCTGCCCAGCAGGTAGGTGATCTGATATTGTAAGGTGTCTCAGCGACGATCCGGATCTTGTGATAGCTTGGCCTCCCGACTTGCATGCCGTTTTTTGCTGTCTAGGTAGGGAATTCATACAGATTTGATTTGGCTCGAGATGGAGGCAGCTTGGGGAAACGCTTGTTAGGTTTATATGAAGGTTTACCTGGGATGATGATCCCTTCGATAATGCACTAGTACATATATGGTTAGCTCATAGTACCCCTTGTTCCAACCTTTTAACTGCTGAGCTAGGCCAAAATAAGAGGCTTGTCAAAGCACAACATCCATCAGTTCAAATTAATTAGTACTCCGTACATTTGCATGCTTCGATGCGAATGGATGAAATACTGCTATGAGTAGATATATCCTAAAGTTTGACAGAATGAGATATACACGAATATGATGCCGGGTACGACAAATGTGAAAAATAAAAAATAAGAAAGGACGAAGATTCTCCCGTTATCCTCAAAATCCGCGATGACGAGAACTCATAATATGAGAGGGATGAAATCGCATATAGAAATGGAATGAGTGGGAAACAGCAAAGAAATAGAGATGAGGGCCAAAAGAATTGGGGGAACAGGCTAAAAAGTGATATTTATATAGTTCTTCTTTCTCGCATCACCAAAACCACAAGAGCAAAAAGACACTGCGTAGTACAATTATATAAAATAGAACAACAGGAGGGCGTAAAAACGCTAGGCTAGTCACCATTGGTATCTTAGTAGGTGGGAACATGGAAAGGAAAAGAGGCAATATTTATTTAAGAAGCAAGGAAAAAGGGAATATATAAAATTTAATAAAAAAATTTAAAAACAAAAAAAAAAACTATCCCCTTTCCCTTTACACTTCCTTCGTCCTCACGGCAGGGGCGCGAGGAGGCGGTATATCTATCTCCGTCTCTACCAACTCTAGCCCAGATAAACTTGGATATCGTTTACTGAAATTCGCCTCCCAATCATCACTTGGACTTGAAGGCTTGATGGCATCTACGGAAGATTTGTGTTCACGTTCCCTAACAACCGTGGCTGATGACGGTGGATTCTCGCTAACCCGGTTGCCAGTACGCAGGCTCTGTGGCTTGGGAGGTGCTGGGGGCTTTTGATCCGCGATCGTGGAGCGTGGTGCGAGCGGGTCAGATTGCGTTGGCTGCTGAGGTCTCGCAGGTGCGGGAAGAGAGCCCACGGACAATGAGTCTTTTGGTAGCGGTCGAGGAGTTTGGTCGGGGGCTTGTTGTTGTTGTCGCTGTTGTTGCTGTTGCTGTTGCTGCTGCTGCTGTAATGCGATGGGTTTTCGGGGAATGTTGAATGGCACGGGGCGTGGTCGTGGGGATGTTTGTTCAAACTGCTTCGCCTGCAAAGCAGTTTCTGCATCAGTGTATCGTCCATATCCAGAAGCAGTTTTGATCGTTGGGGGTCTATTGTTTTCTTTGAGGAGTGACTGGACCTTGCTCTGGATCGATGCCGACCTTGCCCCTTCACTCCTCCCCCCACCCCGTCCCCCATCCTCTCCCCGTTCCGCTAACCGCTGTCGGTACTCCGCTGCGGCATTTGCTACCCGCTTCTCCTCTTGTGATAAGCGCCGTCGCTCCAACTCACGACGCATCTCCGGCGAAATATCATCGTCATTGATTTCACGGCCATCGTCGCTCATTTCAGTAACTTCTGAGCCAGTTATTGGAGTGAGCCGTGCGTTCATATTATCAGGAGAAGGGCTTCGGCTTGTCCGATCCTGTGCCGCATTATTCTCAAAACGGCGAAAGGCATCACCAAACCGCCCGGCAAGCAGATTCTTAGTTCCAGACAAAGATATGGATGATAAACTCGCACGTTTAACGTGTTTTGGCCCGCTACTGACACGTTTGTCCCGTTTTCGGTGCGATTCCTCTACTTCTTTGGCTCGTAAGAAATCAATATCTGACGATATATTTGCTCGGTCATGGTCGCGATCTGTCTCAGACCTTGAGTGATGCAAGGCGTCGCCTCCTTCGTATCCACTTCGAGGGGAACTGGAATCAAAAGATGCTCGTGGACCGTCAGCATCGCGAAAATACTCCGGCTTGGATCCAACAAAAGCGCTGGCAGGTCGGGATTTCGAGTTTGCGGATTTGGAACGGGTGGTAGGATCACTTATGTCAAGGGTAGAAGGTCGAGATCCCTCCAGAGACGGCCTCGAAGAGACAGGGGACCTTGGTAAATCTTCAAAGGTATATTTTTGTTTGGATTCACGCTTGAAAAATGAACTCCGGGATGTGAAACCATCACGTATACCGGGCGCCCTTTCATTGTCACTCTCCAATTGTTGGACAGAAGGTCGCTTTTCATACGAAGGGTTTGGAAATCTATGTATAGGAGGATGCTGAGAAACGGGGGGGCTATCAGACGGACGTAGGCGTGGGGAGGGGGTTGTCATCGTGCCGGTAGACACCATGACAGGCTTTTGAGGAATAGGCTGGTGTAATGGGGTAGTTTGCTGTCGTGTAAGTTCAGCGCGTAGGTCAGGAGATGGCATCGAAATCTTTTCTTCGACATGTTTATTGTCGGCCAGAGGTTTGGGCTGGGACCCTATTGCCGGGGTCTTCTGGGCAATAGGTGTTGGGTTCGCTTTTGCAAATGCCTCATCCGCCAGCGCATTTGTAATTCGTTTCGAAAGATCCTGCGTGGTTGCCTTGGTCTCCATTACTGTCGGCTCAAATTCAAATTTAGACCCTTGCTCATGGAAGAGTGAAAATTCGTCCAGGGTTGGGAACCTGGAGGAGAGTTCATCGCCGGTTGGCGCTTTGCTTCCATCAAGGGCAGCAAAAGGGTCACTTGAAGCGACCCTTAACGGCGACGGGCTGGGTTTAGCTGAGTTGTGGTGCGAGGTAGGTTTAGTTGGCCTCCCTCGCCTCATAGGAGCAATGTCAGGAATAATCTGAGTCTCCTGCATGGGCGGGGAGAAGACCGCTCCTATCTTGGGTGTTTCGCCGGGAGATGGGGGAAGTTCTTGGTAGCGTCTTGCCTCAGATTGTGAACGACCAGAATAAATCTAGCGCAAGTCAGAATACCGCAGATTCAATAATGGGAATTAAACTATAATATATCACCTACATCTTTAATGGGCACTTCTTTGCCACGCATGCGACACGCTTCATACAGTACCTGATATATATTCGGTCGTTTTTGCGGGTCCTCTCGCAGCATTGACGCTAAGTTGTAAGACGAGTTCAGTAAGCATAACGTTGAAAAGGGGGGCGGAGAATAGGTTTTAACCATAGATTTAGATATATCATACCTATTAGTAGTTTTAATCTGTCAGAAAAAACGGGGTATGCAGGGAATTTAAATTTGGCATTGAGGATCGCCATCTGCCCAACCTCCTCGAAGGGAGTAGTATAATAACAGAGTTTGTATAGAAGGACTCCCAGCGCCCATATATCACTCTTCTCGTCGATTGGTTGTTTGCGATAAACATCGATCATTTCAGGACTGCGATACTGCAAAGTCGTGTGGCGCTGGACGTCATCCTCAATCAACCTACCCTCAGCAGCGGTAGTAGCAGCCGGGCGTGGTGGCGCCGTCGATCCGAAGTCACATAGTTTGTAGATGAATGAATTTCCATGCAGCGCTATTAAGACGTTTTCGACCTTGAGATCCCTATGGAGCAAAGGCGGCTTAAGGTAGTGCATGCACGCTGTGCCCTCCGCAACGTCCGTGAAAATCTTCAAGATCTCAGGCTCCGTCAAGCGATTTTGCAGTCGAGTATTCATAAAATCGATCAAACCGCCTCCGGCACAGAACTCCATCAGAAGGAAAACCTCATACCCACCGCCCATTAGCTGGGACGCGTGGGAGTCAAAATATTTGACGATATGCCGATGTCCCTTCAGCTTCTTCATTGTTTCCACTTCGGTCCGCATATTTGCCAAAGCTGCTTTGTCTGGCACGGCAACTCTCTTCAGCACAGCGGTATCAACGCCATCGATCGGTTGCGGAAGGCGGACTACGTAGACGTGCGCGAATCCTCCTTCGGAGAGATACTTCTCGATAACGACACGGTGGTTTCCGACTTGAACCTTCGTCCCCGGAACGAAGGTCCCAGTTGGCGGTACAGCCATTGCCATATGAATAGTTGATTGGCCTATCCAGGGCCACAATCAAGGGGGGGTTTACGAGAAGAGGAATCGAGGCCGTGGGTTGTCGGAGACTTGCAACGAGGGGTTTTTAATGAGTTACGAGGTGGTGGTGAGCGGGAGGATGGGGATGAGGACGCCCATGAAGAGGGCAGCGAGGGGCAAAAGCTGCATAAAGCCTAGGGAAGCTGCATTGAGAAGAATACAATCAAGAGAAGCAAAGGACGTGAAGAGATATGCCCCGGATCTCCCTGGGACAACAGTGGGTGACCTGGGAGAATGATACAGCTCATGATCTTGGACCAAGTGATTTGTTGGTGGTCATCAATGCTTTCGGCCAATCAGGCAAACGCCATCGCCAAGCGGTGGAATATTTCGCCGGGTTCCGGGTACAATCAGCACTTTCCACGTGAAGCAACCTTGAATGCTAGAAACATACGGCGGAAATGCCGTTTGGTATCGGATGGTGCCTGGCATGAGTGCCCATGTGATCGCGATGATGCCGCTGGCTGACAGGCGGCAAGAGAGCAGACAGTGGATCAGCACCAGCACAAGAGAAAAGATGTTGCCTGATGTCTGACACTGACACACCGGGCTCAACTCACTCCTGGAGCCGGTATGCATTCCTGCTGCATCTCACATTTTCTTCTGCCTGCTCCTGAGATGACGATGATGATGCGGATTAACTATGTCCTGCCTACTATTCAATGGTATGCGGGGGATGTCGCGTGTGGAAATCACAGGCTGGTAGAAAATGAAGCTGAAGATTGGGGGATCAACTAACTATCTTCGTCTCGAAGCAGGAGGCCTAATATATCACGGGAATGAAAGGTGTCAGATTGTGTCATGCTTCAATACTAGTATCTCTGCCACTGTGATCCATACGGTTTATTTTCTATCAAGCTCAACCCTCCTGAATTTGCATATAATAGTTGCGAGATCTTCATTTTGGCTAGACGTAATAATTAATATTCAGATAAGCTCTATAATAGATCATGACATCGTGCTAGGGTCGTGTGGAATCCTATCGAAACGCGAAACGTATAGAAAACATGACACGCCCAAGGAAGAAAGAAGAAAAACCGAAAGAAGAAAAAGGGATCAGAGGCCGTATCGAAAAGTGAGCACCTCATCTCCCCGCCGGACACGGAAGTCATCCCCATCCATCCCCAGCACTTTTCCTCCAAACCAGTACCTCACCCGCGAATCCCACCATGTCCCTCCTACAACAGCAAATGCAGGAACTTTCCCCGAACCACCTAAGCCCCAGCTACGGCCCGAGCTTAAATAATCAGTATCTAGATCTGAATCTTCCACATGTAGCTCCGCTGCGGATCTCGACCGGGCATTATTTATCACACGGAGCACTACCCAGAGCGCTACAAAGCCCACGAAGCTGAGCAGCACGAAACCCAAAGTGATGAGGAAGGGAGTGCGATAGGAATCCTGCTGGAAACGTGGGGAGAAGATGAGAGATGCAAAGACACCAGCTAGGTTCCCGTATCCGTTTATCCCTAGGATAATGGTTCGTTTTCCCGGGTTCGGGATATTGCTCGCCAGCCATGTTACTGTTAGTGGGCTGGGGATGTAGCTTCCACTCAGTAGCACGCATAGGGAGAAATAAATCGCGACAGCTCGGGGTGGGGAAAGGGGCGTGGAGGAAGATGAAAATGATAGCAGAACGGTAAGAATTAAGCCGAGAGCTATCACCATTAGACTTGCTAAAATTGGAATGATGCGTTTCCGAGACTTATCACTCCAATGGCTGAATAAATAAAGGAATATGGACGCGAAAAGGAATGGAGGAGCAGTGAGAAGGTTGCTCAGTGTGGGAGATGAAAGTTGGAGGGAAGAGAGAACTAGTGGGAGAAAAACGGAGAAACCAGTGTTGGGGATTGCAGAAGCAATATTGAGTAGGAGAATAGGGAGCATTAGAGGCAGAAATAGCACCGTGGATAGGAGTTCCGACCTGGATAGTCCTGCATCTGATGAAAAGTTGGAGGTCTCCCGAGGGTTTTGCTTGGTGCTGTCGTCCCCTGGCAGGAGCCGAAGTCTCGGTGAATCGCCGGATTGAGTTAGGGATTCTTCTTCCGGAAACTCATCTGACAATGCTATGGAATTGATGGATTCTTGTCTCTGGCAATCCGTGCCATCTCGGTCAATAAGGATACGCTTCTCCGCCCACCTTCTCTCTTCTTCGTTCAAAAACCACGCAGTTCCCGCACTCCGGGGCAGCCAGAAAAATCCGGCTACCGCAGTTACAATAGTTAGACAACCTTCAACTAAGAAGAGAATTTGCCATGGTTTTAAGGTCCCCGAAACCGATGAAGCCACGTTTTCGCCGTCGATTGGTACCTCACTTGGTGGAAATCGTGAGAAAACAGAAAACGCAATTACCCCTCCAAGCGCACCTGCTACTCCGTAAGACCCGTAAAAGAGGCCCAGTCGACGTCCAAACTCGAAGCGTGTATAAAATAGCGACAAGTAGGATACTGCAGTGGGGTAAAAGCCAGCTGAACCATCACCAAAAGTTAACGATACTGTGGAAGCCATAGAGTAACCCCGTTCTTATCGAAATTCAATCAAGATTTTAAAGAGTAGAACTCACCTTCCAGCGTCCCAAGTATAATCCGTAACATAATAAGCTGCCATCTACGCCGTACCCAAATATGCAGTAGTGTGCAAACTCCCCAGAGCGTCATAACACTCGGCACCCATCTGCTCATGCCGAATTTCCTCCCCGCTGCAGCCCCGACGGGCTGCAAAGCGACAAAGAAGACAAAAAACCATGCAACCGCAGCATTCAGATCTTCAGGTTGAAGCCCGGCATCGCGGGTGAAATGGGCGGTTTCGGCATTCCCGATGTTGGAGCGGTCGAGGGAGTTTACAAGGAATAAGATAGATAGAAAGGGAAGAAGGATGAAATCGAGCTTGCGGACTGTGCTGCTATGGACGGATAGGTCTGGGTCCGTCCCGCAGTCTCCTCCTGGCAGTGTCATTGTTGGCATCTGAGATGGTGGTATATTGCTAAGGTCATGTCACTCATTGTCCAGCGGGGTTTCTGGAAAGGCAGTTAGCAAGCAACATGGCATTTTTGATGAGAAAGAAATTCTTTCACTGGAAATGCTCTGCAGTGACTGTTTAAATGTGTAAGTAATATCTGGCGCCAATGATAAATGGCCCCCAGCTCCAAGCGTTTCCTCGGGGCCAGAAGTGGCTGGCTATGTCATGAGGCTTGGGGAATGCTGGGGGTACATCGCGGTAGATCCTGCTTGAGTGCATGCAGCAAGTGTGGGCTCCTTATTGGTCTCCTGCTTCCTAATCGCTTGTAACGTACCAATACGGAGTACTCCGTCCAGATCATTAGACGGCAACCAAGGAAGGAAGGTTGCAATAAGAAAATCACGTGAATCAACTGTTTTGAGTTGGAACCAAGGTTCTGGAGTAATACTCCGGAAGAAACAAGCCCGATTTCCAGCTCAAGAACATGATACCGAGCTGTATCAATGGACTCGCTATATAATTCCCAATGCCTTAGTTCCCTCCATACAGAGTACTGAGTATCCAGTATGTAAATCGGCCATACCAAACTTTTGGCAAGCTGAAAAACCGCCGCCAAAAAAGATTCTCTCAGGTAAACCACGGAGTAGTTACCTATGAGGGAATGATTCGCTGCGGATGTTCAGCCGTTTTATCGAGAGGCTATCGCAATAAATAGCTGCGCAAGTAGGCTGAACTTTTTGCGTTCATTAACGGAACACTTGAGAATTGCCTTTGATATATATATTAAATTTATTCGCCCAACCCAAGCATGATGAAGATCCCCGATTGTCGATTTGTAACTAATAGTTGGGATAGTTACTCCAAAACTCTGTACACCGCTCACCCAGCGAAGAAATGGCGGGGAAGAAATCGCCTTTAATTACCAATCAGGATTCAGCAGCCCACCCAGCTGTGTACCTAAGCAGGAAGACGAGGATCTGCCAAGATACGCTTGGTCACAAAAAGAAAAAAGTAAACAAACGGAATAAAATCATCAACAACAACAAATCCACCAGGGAACAACAGCTGAATCTCAAAGAAGGGAGGGAATTTCACGAGCAGGGAGTACTTTGCTTTGAAAATATACTCCAAAATCTGTCGGGGAGGGAAATCCGAGAACAGCTGCTCATCCTATCTCTGCGTCTTCAATTTTTACATTTTGCGCGCAGTAACCAACAACTCCACAGGGAGTACTCCGTACGGAGTATGGATCCACAACAACACCCACCCTTGAGCGGAGGAGCAACGCAATCCAATAATAGTACACGAAAATGCCCCATTTATGATAAAGCTGGCCAATCGGATTGTAATGAACTCCGCCCCCTCCAGTCGCTTTTTGCATGCTCCCTGACAAAATCGAAACCCCAGGCACCTCGCGTGAGGATTGGGCATCTGTTTTTGTCAACGTGGACGGGGCGTGGGGGGACCAGAGAGGGAAAATAAAATGTAAACAAACAAAACGCTGGCTTCTGCCTGAATAAATCGCTGGGCAAACATTGGCAGGTGAATATATATTATGTATATATTCACGGAGTACTCACGGAAACAACATGAGGTGTGAGTTGGCCGAGCATTATAATATATATGTATGTAGTTAACTATTACCAGGGAAATAAATGCAGAGCTGCAGTTGGAAGCAAGCGAGGAAGCATCCTGAAAAGGAAATAATAAAAGAACATATTTACAACCGTGGAGTTATCCAATTGTAAAATTTTCCTCTTGTCTGGGATGGGAAATGGGCCGTCCCGAGCGTGGCCTCAGTAGACTCTGTAAATAATATTGAGGCCAGAGTTTCCCCGGCGACCTTCCCATGGGCCATCAGCGGGAGAGACCACGGCTTGATCCGCACCCTTAATCGGACCACAACCAAGCAATCGAAAACTTTGAACGAGAATGAGCAATTATCATCTAACTTCTCCGTAGTTATCTCTACCTCTATTTAATAATAATACTCCGTACTCCCATCAAATTCTTCCAATATATTATTTTTGTTATTCTCAGGTTGCTCAGTTATCGATATACTCTGCGACTCTGTCCCACCTCGCTTTTACTTCTGCCTGGTTCCTGGCTCCCAACTAGCCTGTCTGCATTTTGCTTCGAGGCTGGCCAGCTCGGAAATTTTACGATAATCTAGGTTGGTCAACTTTTTTATGTCTTTCTTCTTCGTCTCTGTTTGCTCTCATGTATTCTTTTTTATTCCCTCTTGGTCCTGGGGTTGGGTATGTATTCTGGTTTTGATGATCCTGAAAAGAAGGACTTCGTACGAATCATGCTCATATTGATTGCAGCCCGCCTCTTTATTATATTTATAATTTAAGAACCGCAAACACTTTTAACCCCGAACGAACCCAACAAACAATCATTAAGATACGCCGCCTTTTCACCTCATATAACACATCCCAATTAAACTAGCTGAGATCGTTCTACCTGCTTCCAGTTTCAACCATCTCGAAGGTGCAACGTTGGGATTGGGGCCCAAGTGCCACCCCAATGTCTCTCATACCATGAAGACATTGCCCATTACCTCTAGATCGCGACTGGCACGGGTTCGTCAAAACACAATAGGAAGGAGTGGTGGAAAAAGAAAGGAAACTAGGGGACAGAAAGGCTTCAGCCATCTACTAAGCTTCGAAATATACATAAATACACACAACATTCACAGCTTTGAATTTCGGGATCCGATTTTTGTTTTTTCACCCCAATAATGGAGGGACCACCGCCTCCTCCACCTCCACCTCACGGTAACCCGCCAGGAGGTGGGCCACCTCCCAGTGCAAACGGCGGATATCGGAAATCTACAGACCTTCCAGAAGGGCCCTATGATATTTTCATTGTTCCGCCCCATTCGTCAGGCTCCGGATTCATATACCTACCCTCCTTGCAATGCCACAGGAATAGCTTTCTGGCAGGAGTCGCCGCCACTTTGCTTGCAGTCGCAATATACGTCTGGGTGGTGCCAATTATGAAAACTTGGGTTTCAACAGTTGCTCAAAGCGGTGGTGCGGGCATCTTTTTAGTTGTCATAGGAGTTGGAGTTGCTAGTTGGGCATGGGGGAGGTCACAGACAGATTCCAGCAGTGGTACAACTCAAACGCCACCTCCACGAGGTACCCCAAGATCTCCTCCTTCCGGAGGCCCACAGCACGAACCCCCTCCCTCATCAGGCCCAAATCATAACACTGGTGGAGGACCGCACTATCAAAATTTCAATGGTCAGTACCCAGGGGCCGGCTATGGAAATGGCCCCAACCCGGGTGGACAATACAATGGTGGGCCATTCCCTGGCGGCCAGTATTCTGGAGGCCATCGTTATACACAAGGAGAAGGCACTCCCGGTGGTGATGGGGTCCCTCCACCAGACCCACCCCCAAATACGCCGCCAAAGCCACCTGAAGACACCCCCAAACCCAAAGACCAGGATTGGGAAAAGGCTAGGGAGGAAACAAAAAGAAAGGAAGACATAAGGCGAAAGATGGAAGAGTTCCGGAAGAAGAGGGAAGAGGAAGAAAAAGAGAAACAAAGACAGAGGGAGAAAGAGGCACGCGAAAGAGAATTCCGTGAGAGAAAGGAGAAGAGGGAAAAGGAGCGGCTTGCTAAGGAAGCTGAGGAGAAGGAGGCTGGAGAGAAGGCTGCTAAAGAAAAAGCTAGGGCGGAGGCTGCTGCTCGGTTCGCTGCTGCTCGAGAGGCTGCTGCTGCAAAGAGAGCTGCGGACAAGGCGACTACAGAAAAACTGGCAGCGGAAAAGCTCGCGGCAGCAAAAGCAACAGCGGAACAATTAGCAGCAGAGAAACGAGCAGCGTCGCTTAAGCAAGCAGAATCAGCAAAAGCTCCACTCCCCCCAAGAACACCTTCTCCTCAGAAAAAGCCACCTCCTTTCCCATCTGCAAAAACAGAGCTTGAAGACGATGCATACTCATTCCGTCCCTACGATCGACCCAAGAAACAGCCTTCCGCTCCGTCGGTGTTCTCAGAGTCATCATATGCTCCTTCGCGATCAACAGCGAGAACAACACCACCCCCTTCCCGACGAGGACCATATTCCACAAAAGATCCGGATAAGATCATTATCGCCGGCGTGTATGTATTCAACAACACCTTTATGAGGACACCTATTGGACAACTGGTGTCAGGTAAGGGACATGTGACCGATGGTTTAATACTCCGCATCACGACCGAAGGGATGTTCGTAGACGATGACATTAGAGGCGTCGCCCAACGCGAATGGGACGTCAAGGCATGGACAATGAAGCTTGTAGAGGTATGGTGTCCCCAGCTCGGTGCAAATCCTCCTCCCGCCCGCCCAAGCCCGATGAAGACCAATCCCTTCCGGTTCAGCTCGTCCTACGCGCACAAGGTTCCCAGCAGTGAGGAATCCGACGCGTATCTAGCAAACCTACACAGGACTTGCAAGAACCAGTGCCGGCTAGGGGCTGCGTCTTCCGGAATGGGCGTACGTATTGGAACTAGCAATAGCAGTATCATTGATAATGGAGATCTTCTGCAGAGCGCGGAATTCCGTGGCTTCCACGTCGTTCGTGCAAGCCTCAGAGACCAAGAAGGCAAGAAATATGTCTTTGTCTTGCAGGAGACTGAGGCTTGGAAAGTGGCCATCGGGCTGCAGCGATTGAAGAAGGGGAGTCAAGTTAGGGCATTGGGGGTGTGCGGCTTGCCTGCTAACGAAACCAATGCTATCCTTGAGAGCCTGGGGTACATATCGAATTAAAAGTCCATGTTTGTTTGAATATTTTCCAGATCAGTGATAAAGGTAAGAAGAAGGTACATGATTTTTCCCTCGGAAAACGCGAGGCTAACTAACTATCATTCAGAGTTCAGACCCAAAGTTCTCGCTCTCGTCATCTCGCTTGCAATGTTCGATTCTTGTTTCTATTTTCTCCGTCTGAAACTGCTTTTCTTTTCTTTTCTTTTCTTTTCTTTTCTTTTCTTTTCTTTTCTTTTCTGTTTCCTGTTTCTGCCCCTTCATAGGGGACATCGAAATATGCATCTACCAGGTCATTTTAGCGATGGAGTTCAGAGGCATATACCATTCATTTACGACAAATTTCCCTGCTGCAATAGCTTGAGTTATCTCAGGTTGATAGTCATTTACTCATCCTTCTGCGTTCCCCTTTCCGTCTATCATCTTTGAGCATATCCAGTTTTGCTTTGTTTTCGTTTGTTCCAATTTTTGTGCATGGATTTTTGCAGCACGTACATCTATGGCTCCGAGTTGTGCATGAATGTACCATTGAACAATTTGGTCTGCATATGCTGGTGTGTATACAGTACTCCGTACATATAGTTTTTGGAAATCTTCTAGTTTATACCTTAGCACATAATTTTTTATTTTTTATTTTTGATATTTGATATTTTTATATAGTTTTTGGGCAGATGGTTAATACTGGCTTCTTTTCCTTGAACATCAATTGCCTGCCTCGTCCGTTCGGTAGGATAGCAGCCCACAAATTCCAGTGAATGGTTCCAATACACGAAGCCGATGCGAAAGCTTCGATCTTGCTGCGTAACCGTACAAATTTATTTTACACATTCGGCAAGCGGCGCTATGATCTGAGCGCCAGTGGTTCTGTGACATTTCAGCCACAACACCTCAAAAATGAACACAACCAGCTCATCATCAAACAGTACCGTGACAAAATGAGTGAGTAGAACTCGCATCCAATCAATGCCACATGGATCAATACACAGCTCCTCATTATGAGCTGTCTGTGTACCTCTATCCCCAGGCCTCGACTTTTCAAAAGCAGATCCAAACCCTGCTCAGCAAGCCATTCCCTTATATAAAACAATGCTAGCCCTCAAATACCTGAACTAACGTGAGGAGAGAGTAAAAGGAAATGTGGCTGCCTGGCGCAACCATGGATAACCCACATACTCACTTTCCTCCTCGCCTATCTTCCGAATCTACTCCGTACAAAGCTCAAACCTTGCCGATTTTCCCTCCAAAGAAGGGGAGCGACCGCGAGCGGGGGTGTGTTCCCTGTGTTCTCTACTTCGGATGCTTGTGATGTTTTGATTTGGTCTGCGGAACTGATTTTTGAGACCTCATTCTGATTTGTCCCGTGCTCCCAGGGTCAATCTTCACAAAACCGATGTACGACATGATTTGCGGGTTCTAACTGGACTGAAGTTTGAGAATACTTGTTTTCTTTTTTCCCGTCTAAACTACTTCCGCTGTGCTCTGTACTTTTTACTCTTGAAAGCAATTGGATTGCCAATGGCGCTGTACGATGTTCGCTGAGCAACTGGTGCTTGCACTGGCATAGAACAGAGTATTGTCATTCCCGGTTTCTTGCTTTTTGCTTTTTTAAGAAAGGACAGCCGCCTGCCTTTTGATTGACTGAATTTTTTGCCTTGTCTGACAGTGCTGCAGACCTAGGTTGTCTCGGCTGATTATTCAAGCAGGCCCTTTATATACAGCATCCCCTCGCCCTGCAGAGAGGGTGTATTCGAAGCTTTGTCTCCCTCTTTCTGTCCCCTGTGTACTGATAGAAACAAGAAGCTTTTTCTATCCCTCCACTCCTACAAAGCTTGTGCATTTATCTCCCATTTTGGACCTGGCAGGGGAATACGAACATGGAGAGCTCTTACTCTGACCAGCCAAAGTATCGGGATGACCCTTCGGCGAACGAGAAGGCTATCTTAGCTGCGGAATATAATGCTGCCGATTTTGAAGCTGCACAAGTATCTCCTGCCAACAAAAGGCGTTGTGGGTTTATGAAAATTGGTCGGGCCTACCTTGAAGATGGTTCTCGGTCCGTCTGCACGAGAGCCTCGCTGGCACTGTTCAAAGTTCTCCTGTTTGTTGGGCTGGTTGGATTCTTTTTCAAGGGTAATTTCCACGGATTCAAGAAGGTATGCAAGCAATGGTTTCTTTCATCCTTTTTGCTTCAAAAGCTACGAACGATCTTCCTTTTATGTTAGGTATCATATTTTATTCGACCACGTCCTGTCCCCCCGATCGATGTTATTGACGATTATATCTAGCAATGCGCACATTCTAAGCAGGACAACAACCAGGTCTCTTTAAATGGCTGGCACGATCATGGACCTTCTGAAAAACGGGACATCTCTGTTAACACAACTACCAACTCTATTGTCGGTAAATTCCCGCTCTTTGACAGCCTTACCCTGTCTACCATCACTGGTAGCATTGCAGTAGTCATCGACCCCCAACCTGCACATCCAGAGCGACCCGACAAGCCAGCACGTGTGTCAATCAGGACAGAGTCGGGCAGTATTTCTGTTGCATTCAGGCTGCCGGGTGTGCAGCCTGCCCTAAATGATGCTTCCAGTTTCACCCGACTCCAAACCCTCTATCACTCAGACAAGCCCAGTGAGCAGAGCAACAACGACAACAACAAAAACAACAACTTGCACGCCTTCCTCACCCCGCGTGCCTACGAAGTAGAAATCCACACTGTCTCTGGTAGCATCTCAGGTCAAATCGTTTTCTCCAACCTGCTCAACATCTCCACCCTCTCAGGCTCCATCAGCGCCAACCTTATACCCATTGTCTTCCTCCCCAACGAAGATGAAGAGCCCCCTCGCGATCCCCATGACCCTTACCACCCTCCAGGCGATGGCCGTGATGACACCATTCCCGCACATCACGCAAACATCTCCATCATCACCTCCACAGAGACTGGAAGCACCCATATCTCCCTCTCGGAGCCTGTCTTCCCACCTCCACCAGAGCAACCTGCGAAGAAATCAACCAACAAACCTGGACCACCCCAGAAGGGCAAGCAGATCCCCCGATCCATCACCGCACACCACATCGCGCACGGGTCCGGCTCTTTGGCTGTTTCCTACCCACCGTCCTGGGCTGGGCGTGTCCATGCAACTACCTCCGGAAAGGGCCGTGTGCGCCTCGGAGGTGAGGGCTTGCAGGTTCACCCTGGCAATCAGACAGTCGCCGACGGTGTGAGATATCCGAACCCCGAGGATGAGTGGGACGCTCTGTGGTGGGGCGCGTCTGGCTTGATGAACGTTACGATTGCGAGCAACGGTGGTATGGTGGACTTTTTTGCTAGAGGAGCTAGACTTGATGCGTGAGTGAGCCAGAGAGAGTGAGCCATAGATTTGGGTTGGAGGGTTCGTGTGTGTAGACGGGGTATTATGGAATGAAAGTGCACGAGTGGTAAAGCTACCTCACGAGAATTTATCGACACCATTAGCTGCGGATGTCATGCGGATGGAACCTCCCTTTATAATTATTTTCTTTATTTGGGTATTTTTATTTACGTGTTGGTATATTCAACCTATTCGCTTTTGGATATTGCCGGAGACCTTCTCTCCTTTACCCTTTTCCTTCGACTTCACAGTTTGTGGTGGAATAACTGAGTTGATGGCGAAATAAATGATTTTACCACACTCGAATAGTATTTAATAAGAAAGCTCCCCCTCGGGGATGGGAAATAATGTGGGCCCGTTTGTAAACAAGAGTCAAGCAGGGCGACTCCATTCGTTTAGTCCAAGTGCTTTCTATTAATTTTCGTTTATATAGAACTCAAGATCACCACCATAACTGATTGGAGAGGGGTGGGAGCAAGCAGGTTAGACGATGATTGATTTCTAAACCATACGTCGGGAAGCTGGAAGCAACCGAAACCCACATCAACAGAATCTCTTCCGACCTATGAAGCCCACATGTAGCCATGTCGGTGGTGGCCACGGGCCTGGTATTATTATCTGCCTGAGCAACGTACAGAAGATAGTCAGATTAATCAAGCCCAATATACATTGCACCTTTCTGAGAGTTGTTGGTTGTTGTTAGTTCTACAGTGTATGTGCGGCCACGGCATGCTGCAGTAACATTTATTTGCTCACAGCAGGGTGGTAATCGCTGGAGCTTTTTCTCATCATTCATTCATTTCATACTGGTTTGTAACCATGACAGATGAAAATATTGATATTGATATCAACACTATATGTAGCTAGCATACGAAGGCCGTTTGAAGCTGAAAATGAAGTTGAGCTGAAGTCTGCTCTTCTAAATCCAACTCAAAAATGACAGTACAATAGGGGAAAAAAAAAAATTAAATAAATAAAAAATTAAAAAATAAATATAAATAATATAAATAATAAATAAATAAGAGAAATTAGCATCAGATAGCAAACAAGAACACATTTGAAAATGTTAAGGAAAAAGCAGAGAAGATAAAATGCTTTGAACAAAAAGGAGGAAAGGGATATCAAAAACATCAATCAGTACACACCCGCCCATCCAGCAGACAAAACGCGTCAGGTATACACAAGAAACGGTGAAGATCACATTCACTTCATGCTGTTGAAGGGCCTGAAAACGATAATCAAGAGGTTAAAAAAGAAATATATATATATAAAGAAGAAGCAGATAAAAGAAGCAGATAAAAGTAGAGATAGAGAGAAATGAAAACATGCGATTTACAGTGAAATTAAGGATCATTCCTTTTTTGATCCCCAGATCCTCTAGACATGCAGGGGTTCATTCATATGAATTCAAAGTAGAAAAAAAGGCTTATTATTCCACATCCACCTTCCTCCGTTTCATCAAGAGGCTCGTATAAGTTGACGACTGACAGCAGCAGAGAAAAAGAAGAGAAAAATTGAAAATTAAAATCAAAGGCAAAGAATAGAGAGAAAAGAAAAAGAAAGGAAGAAAAAAAGCCTAGTCTATTTCGTACTTACGGTTTGCTGATGGGAGAGACGCCAATAAGTGTGCTGGTGTTCGATCAATAAAAATTAAAATAGAATAATAAAAAATGGGCCAGGGAAACCAGCCAATATGTAATAAGGAAGCTTATAAGAAGCGAAAAATGAGCAATGGTAAACCAGCACATGAAGAATGGAAGGGAAGGAGAAAATTGGCCTCGTTTCGATGGTTGGGATAGAAGATTCTCAAGGGATATATATATATATATATATATATATATAGTGGAAAAACCGAAAGCAAAAGGGGGAAAGGATCGAAAAAGCGAGAGAGAAGACGAGACACAAAATGGCTGCCCGCATGATGTAATGGGTATATAGATGTACTGCCTTGCAATGAGGCACACTGTTGCTCAATCCATTTATTCCATCCACTGGCCCCAAGCCGGACGAATCTTGCCGTCCATAACAGCGGTAGGAAATGAAATGGAAATTAAAAAAAAGGAGAAAAAAAGAGAAAAAAAAAGAGAAAAAAGAGGAAAAAAGGGTGAAACCATAAAATATATGAAGCGAAAGTAAAACTGAGACAAAAAATAACGGCAATAATAAATTTGATAGAACTTCGAACTTCAAAATGATCCAGAAAAAAAAAAAAAAATGGGAGAAAAAAAAGAGAAGGTCAGAGACAAAGAAGAAAACAGAGAGGAAATCATTCATGACTAAATATAGTTTACCTTCCTCTTTTCTCTCTTATGCGCCTGTTTTCCCTGCTGTGATTTTTCCCATGCATGAATTCTATATATGGTGTGGTGTGCATTTCCTTTATATTCTTTCCCCAATATGTGGTTTTTTTCTTTCTTTTATTTTCGCGCCAAACTTTCTTCATTTCTTCATCTGCCTGAAGGAAGGCAGGCAAATATTTTACCATCCGTGTTGGTGGTAGGAGCTCTCAAACGGGTTTGAACCACCGCCGCCACCCCGCGCAAAACCGCCCCCATTCATCATATTAAATAAGATATTGGGATCGATATGGATATTCTGCCCGCCACCCATGCCACCCATTCCCCCCATTCCCCCCATGCCTCCCATACCGCCCATGCCTCCCATATGCGCGAAAGAGGCACCGCCCCCACGTGAGAACATGTCTGCTGGGTCGAGAAGGTCATCGCCGTTGTCATAACTGGCACGTTTCCTGTGGGGGAAAAAATGGGAGGCTGGTCAGTTTATGCGGGAGGAAAAGGTGAAAAAGGGTTGCAGGCTAAAGAACGACACGTGTGGGTGTGGTGTGGGGTTGAAAAAAAAGGGGAGGAGAGAGAGCGAGAGAGTGGGAGAAACTCAGGAAGGGTTGGCAGTCAAGATGTGCTTTGTTAGGCGGGGGGTACATACTGAGGATCACTCAAAATTTCATACGCCTCTCCAATTTCCTTAAACTCCGTATCCCCCTTATCGCCATCTAGATTCTTATCTGGATGATGCTGAATGGCCATTTTTCTATACGCCTTCTTAATCTCCTGCTCCGTCGCGTTCTTATCAACACCGAGAATCTTATAGTAGTCTTTCCGTTGGCTCTTCTTAAGCTCAAACTCCGCGTTTCGGATCTCTTCCTGAATACCCTTTTCGTTGGGATTGGCTTCAGCGATCTTTTTGAATTCGCGCGCTGCTTCCTCCCAGTTGCCTGCAGCTCCGAACGCCTTTGCCCGCACTCGTTGCGCTTTTACGTATGCAGGGTCCAGTTTGAGCGCCCTTGTGCAGTCTTCGATTGCTTTGTCGTAGTTGCTGAGGTTAAGATAGGCCTGGGCGCGGTTCTGGAGAAGTTTAGAGTTGATATCTTTATTTTTCGGGTCAACTTCCAGGGCTTTGGTGTAGAGATCGATAGCTTCTTGGTATTTTCTCGACTTAAATGCTGTGTTTCCTTCATCTTTCATTCTGAGGAGTTTCTGTACCATGCGGAGATATCTGATCGCGAGAGTGGAGTCCGGGTCTAGGCTCAGTGAGAGTTTAAAGTGTCTGAGCGCCTGCTCGTTCTCACCTTGGGCATAAAATAATCGACCACGGAGCAATAAGGCGTCTGGATCTTGGTTGTTATCTCGTAGAATGGACATGACGATGTTCTGCCCGTCACCAAGTGCATTGACATTGCCCATTTTTAGATATGCCTCCGCTCGCATCAGGTTCCATTTGCGCGGTTGTGTCACGCCAGCACCTAGCCCCTTTACGGCCTGATCGAGGCAGTACAATGTCATGGATCCTCCTCTATCTTCCCGTAGTGAGCCTTCTGCCTGGGAGATATGATGTAACATTGCCTCCGCGGGGCCCTTATCCTTGGCGGAAACCGGTGGTTGAATTTTTGAATAGATGGCCAATGCCTCTGTGGGTCGACCAAGGCTGGTGTATATTCTTGCTAGTCTGTGCATGATTTTCTGATTGCCAGGCTCCAACTCATCAGCCAGTTTGGCATCTTCTAGGGCTTCATGGTAGCGATGGGCGGATATGTAGGCAGCCGCTCTGTTTGATAAATAGGTGGATGATGATGGTTGGGCTTCGACCGCTGTATTCAAGAAGATATGTTAACACACAGACAACCCGCATACCCAATAGCCTCACCCCTTTGCTTTCGTTAAAAACACTTCCTTTCTTTTCATTTCTTTCCAATCCCCCCAATTGAACCACGGCATATTTATATTTTTTCACCGCATGATATTTTATGGAGACAAGCAATGCAAAACAGATAGCAACAAAAAACGTACCCTTTGTATACTCCTGGATGGCTTTCTGATAATCACCAGCTTTGAAAAACTTATTCCCGGCTAACTTGCACGCCTCGGCATCGACAATAGTAGGTGCAGGTTGTGGGGTACTTGACGGGACACTGTGAGGGGGAGGGGTAGGGCTTCGCTCCGTAGTATCGGAATGGACGCCATTTGACTGAGTTCCAGTAGATGAAACGGGGGAGTCTTGCTGCGTAGGAGTTGAAAAAGCGGAAGGGGAGGCCGCGGCGTTGGTCACGGCAGGAGAAGTCGCAGCGTCAGGCTGTTCAATGTCCATGGAGCTGCGACTGTCATCTCTCGCAGCTGCCATGGCGGATAGGCGGCGAAGCTCGTCCGGGGGCAGATTCAATGGGTGGGAGTCCCGATCGTAGGCGAAGCGGGAGGACGAACTCTTGGATTTGTGCTTTGTGGGGCTGCCCGAGGGCGTCGAGGCAAGGCGGCGGCTTTTGTGTTCGGGGTCCCGCTGTGATTTGGGCGAAGTCTTGGATGGGGATTTGCGTGAGGAGCCAAGTCGGGGAGAGGAGGATGGCTGGCTGTTGATTATTTTATCACTATTGCCAGTGGTGGTGTTGATGGAGGCGGGCTGCGGCGAGCGGTGGTGGTGGTGACGGGGATGGCGAGATTTGGGAGCAACGCCCAAGGAAGAATCGTTGTGCCGGTCGGAAGAAGCAGCACGGACCCGGGGTGGAGAATGCTGAGAATCGTGAAGCTGCAGGTTGGACAGGTCTGATTTGCTGCTGGCGGAGTGCTTGCGATGTTTTTTTTTGTCGGGGGATTTCTTGGAGGAGGAAGAAAAAAGTTTTGCGAGAACCATGAGTCCGGTTTTTTCGAGCGAGAGCAAAAACCAACTAAAAAAAGGTCGGCTAGGGGATGCGGAAGCAAAGGCAAAAAGAAGGAAAGCAAAAGAAGGCCAAAGAAACAACCTAAATAACTACAGAGAGATAAAATAAACAGCCAAAAAAAAAAAAAAAAAAAAAAAAAAAAAAAAAAAAAAAAAAAAAAAAAAAAAAAAAAAAAAAAAAAAAAACAAGAGCAGAGACGGAGATACAAAATATAACGTTTGTCCAGGATGACAGGGCGACAATGAAGAGTTAGCTAAACTGACCGACTGCAGAAGTTCTCAGCGTAGTATTTTATTGTACGGAGTATTTAGAAGCGGATGGAAGTCGATCGTGTCGCGGCTCAACGCTCCTTCAACAGCGACCACATCGACAGCAAACAAACTTCTCCCCCCAGCCACGGGAATAACCCAAATAATAATACTTAGGCTAGCGAACCAACAGTGGGAATAGACAAATATTAAAGATATCAGCTTGAAATGGGTCGATATCAAGCCATAGTTGGTGCAAGTGAAGTTGTAGGAGATATTTAAACAAAGGCCCGGGCAGTAAGGAGTCGCATCTATGTTAATAGGTTAAGAGGATGTTTCCTTTTGCTCTCTGCTCTTCTTCAAGCCAACACAGGTCGACTGCGTGATTCCTGAGTGATATTTTCTCGCTCCTGACCTTCACTTGAGGAGGGGACAGGCGAGAAAAAGAAATATTTAAATAAATTAGAATAAAACTGCCCATTGGGCTCGAGCTGCCTGGCGGGCAAAAGCTCGCCCACTTTATCGAACAATCCAATTGCGAGCTTTTAGGAGTTGAACTAGCGCCCCTTAAGGTCATAAGGGGATGGAGTGTCCGTGTATATGTTGTTTAACAGCGGATTTTCAACTTTTCTACACAGTAAACTACAACCGGAATGGAAACTTGAAATGCGACATTCATTCGTAGAATCTCATTAACCTACCTAATTTCCCTTGTCCAAAGCCTCCTCACGATTAGCAAGCCGGAAAAAAAAGGAAGAAAAGAAAATAAAATAAACTCTTCCCATGCTGCACGAAGAAAGCGAATAAATAAAACGTCACGTTTATATTCAGATGCCTCGAGCATCCTACACAGGTAAGTAAATAATGAAAAGTATGATAGAAGGAAGCCGCTAGCCCGCTTCATGAGGGAATATTGAAATAAATATAAAAATAAAAATAAACATCTGTTTGCTAAATCCATCCGATACGCAGACGGTTGATCAGAAATACGAAACAAATGGACAAAAAAAGAAAGGAAAAGAAAAGAAAACAACATGCAGTCATATCGGGCCTTTTCCCACATATAATCATATCGGCTGTTTCACGAGCCACCTTACCGGGCGCTAACTGAAGAGTAATAAGGAAAGGGTGGGGCCGATCAGAGGGAAAGGATGGATCAAAGCGGGAGAAAAGTAAAAATAGATATAGAGGCGGTTGAAAATAAGATATCAATATACTATAAACATGAAAGAAAAAGGGAGGGGCAAAGAAACGAAATTCTTCAAGTCATTGTGCGACCGTATGCAACTGTGAAAGAGGTTTCGGTCCATGTACCAACTCACCCGCAGGAAACGGTGGCGTCGGAGAGGGGCCTGCTGACGTTGTTTGTTCTACTTTTCGCGTTGTTTTTGGGGAGACGATCTAGAGCGGGAATCCGGAGTGGGCGGATTACCGTTGCTGGGGGTGTCTTCCCGACAGCGCTTCAGTGTTTCATTCCTTTGGTGGTTATGGCACTGTGGTCAACGCGGTTAGTGGACAGCCATTTTTGCGGGAGCGGTAACCCAAATCAACAGGCATAGTTGCAAAATGCAAAATTTACCGTAGGTGGTTAGCAGTCGGTACATACCTTGTATGCATGTCGGAACCAGGTGGTACCCTTCTTTTTGCTGCTCACCAGAGCTACCCAATCGCCACAGTTTCCACATAGACCCTCCCAAACATTTGTATTTTCTTCTGTTCGCCTCATTTCCTTTGGAGGTGAAAATGACTGGCCTGTGGGTGCACTGATTCCGTGCGTAAAGCTTTTGTCATACCAAAAGGCAGAGTTCTTGAGGACAAGCCAACGGCCAGGCTTGCAAATCCCACACCAACCCTCACGCTTATTCCCATGGCCTCGAACCCACTTTGGTGTGTACAAATCGTTCTCAAATCGGAGGTCTTGCTCATGAGGTATCAAATTCGGATCGCTTGGCATCATATCCTCGGGAGGTGGAAGCACTGGTCCTTCCTTTAACGGCCCTAGCAGATCAGGCGGGCCAGGAAACCCAGAATAGTGGTCGAAATAATGCTGGTGGGAGTCAGTATCGCTCTGTAGAGTTCTAAACAGACCTTCAGGTGCTAGTGGGGCAGGGTTTTTGAAGCAGGCGTTCGCTTCAAAATTCGAAACCAGCAAAAGGTTGTTTTGTTGAAAGTGTACGGAGTTTCTGGTTCCTACCTGCTGCCGTGCGGAATTCGACGAGGCGAGAATACGGTTTTGCCTCATTGAAGGAGATGGAAGGTGAGATCCGTTGACATGGTTTTGAGTTAAGAATGGGGACATGACCCGATTAGGGCGTGGTGCGTAAGAGCCTGTGGACCATCGTTTGCGAACACCGTCAAAGTTGTGCGGAGGTGCTCGAACGTTTGCACGAGGGGATGGTGAGGCTTTCGCCCGATTCCATCCACGAACTAGGTCTGACTGTGGATGTCTCGGTGATGGCACGGGGAAAAGGGGCGTAGAGGATAGGTTAAGCGAACTTCTCGGAGTATAGTCAGAACTAGTGGAAGAGGCGAAGGATGGGGCTTCAGAGAATGCAGAATGATCGGGAAAATCGAAAGATCCAGTGTTGCCCGATAGGGAGAAGTACGAGTCTGAAAGAGGGCGGGTAGCAATGGTTGTATCCAGTGTTAGAGACTGGTGACGTGGAAGCTGGTTGAGCCTCCTACCATTCGCAACCGGAACATTCTGGGCCTGGGAAAGCTCGCTCGGGAACAAAGGTAGGTCATGATCAACACTCAAAAATGTAGAAAATCCCTCTACTAATTTCGATCATCGAAGCCGGATTAAAATTAGCGAAAAACAATAAAGCCATATGGACAAGCAGCACATACGATTTTCCACAGGGTTGATTCCTAACAGTCCATTTGACGTGCCAAAGTCAAAAGACATAAAATATTGTGACGGCATTTGAAGCCCGTGCGTGTTCCAGTCCGGTGCCTTGAGTGAATTAGGCGTGTAGGGCAGAGCATAAACGTTCTCATATACCGTCTTCTGTCTGGTAGTTGTAGACGGGTTGGGATGGTTGCCTGTAGCCCAGGATTTAAGTCCGTAAGAATCCAACGTAGTGCCTGCCACGCTCACGGCTGCCATATTTCTGTCATCTGCTTCTCTCCTAGAATCAGAAGTGTTCATTTGGATGCTACTTTCCGGGGTTGGTGGCGAAAAGCCCCCGGATGAAATTAAAGCTGATGGCCAAATGTTTCTAAATAATAATATCAGCATTGCTACCATCGTAAGGAAAGGTGCTTTGCAAGTCTGTCCCACGCCAATTCAACATACCGTCGTCCGATTTGGCTATAGTCTATGTCATTGGGCGACATATCGAGAAGGGCCTTCGGATGGCCTGCGCTGCATGCGAGTGTCCGGGTTCTGTTACAGGCTGCGCTTGCTACTACGCAACACAACTGACTTCTGCGAAAATGGGGGTTCTCTCTTTTGTCAAATATTGACCGTCCAATCCTTTGGTGGGGCCAAAGAACGGAAAAGATAGTGAAAACAACTGGAGTTTGACTCTCAATAGGTTGAGTGAAGGATAAGGGCCTTAAGAATGTGCTCCTTTCGTAATGAATGTGATATCTTTTAAAAAAATATTCGCAAGTCTTTGCCAGTAACTTGGCGCTGGGAACGGGCTCCAGCAATGAGCAACGGCGTTGGAAGATATGAAATATTTTCAAAAGAGCGAGCTTAATAAAAATATAATAAATACCAGTAAAAATAATAATATTGCAAATTCAAGAATCAAAGGAGTGACTAGAGCGCGTACATGGCAGGAAATCGAAAGTCAAAACGACCAGACAAACAACAGAGAACAAGTGCAGGAAATCAAGAGGAGAGGACGAGGCAAAATAGGATAAACTGATCTCAGGACGGGTTCAAACCACATTCTTCCCGTAGGAGGAATGTCCCGAAAGACGATGTCAAGGAAGAGCAAGCCTTCATTACTCAAAACATCCTCCGTTCCCTATTTTACCCCAAGGGTGGGCAGCCAGATGGCTCGCCCAATGCAGTTTAGCATTGTGTTGGAGCAGCCAGCTGGTTAACTATGGAGATTAGCAGCTGCGAGAGCAGTATGGGCCAGGGCGTGGAGCCAAACCCGGAGCCTTAAGAGTTTGGCGCTGGAGTGTCATGAAAGTCAAGTGTGTCTCATGATTCGTGGGAGAACGGAATGAACAATTCGGAATGAATATATCAATCACATTGGTTGAGGGTACCGATGCCGCCGTACTTTACATAGTTCATGTTTCCCTTTGCACTAGGCTGCTGTGAAGTCAGCCAGTCCCGTTCTCTGTGTCAGGATGAAAATGGTCCAGTTTCTCGTAGGCGCCGGGCGAATATCCAGGTTGTCGTGCTCAGGACGACGGCGGCGCCTAGGTGAGCCAAGTCTGGTCATGCTAACTAGCATATATTTTATTGTTATTTCTTGCTATGAGCAGATATTATCATGCCCATACAGTTCTTTAGACGCAAACGCCGCGTAGCAGTATGTCTCTAATATTGCCCAGGGGTGGGCGTGGATGTTGGCGGAGACGAAGATGAGACTTCGGGGTGGGAGTTAAGGCTGGAGGTGGAAGCGGAGCGAGCAGCCTAAGCCTGATGTGGCGGGCGACAAGGGGCTCAAACATCCATGGACAACCATCAGCGCCACCAACATTGATTGGGACGGACACACCAGGCATGCTGATCTGTCTGGCGCCTACTCTGTAGTTTCTGAAAGATTTGAAAATAGAACAACCCCCTTCGGCTCCCCTGATATTTGTTCAGTCCCCGTCGCAGGGAGCTTGGAGCTTTCTTTTTCTGGCCGCCCTTCTTCAATCTTGGGAATGTTGGCCTAGACCATGACATTGTATCCCCTGCCGTGTTATGCTTGGGTGATTGCTCAAAGGGCGACCTCTCTCCTCCCGCTTGCAACATCGCCTACTTGCTCACAGCACTCTAGCAATCATTCATTTCACCTGTGTTGTGGTAACCTTCGGGACGGTTACGTTCGCGAAAGTAGCTGGAAGCCCAGTACAGGCTTCCGAATAACAGCTTACACAAACTGAACCGGAACAAAACCTTTGAAACCGTGAATTTGGCAAACCTTGAGTAATTAATTTTAACAGCTCCCTAAATGATAATTTCTTGAGAAATGGGTTTATATCTTGCACGGTAGTGATGGATTTTGGCAACAGGACGACTAACTCAAGTGTCAGGCAAGATAAGTGGGCAGAAAGTTGAAGCACTCCGTACTCCGTCCTGCTTAATATATGTTGCCCAAGTTGGGGTTGAAGGGAAGGATGAATGAAATTAATCATTCCCTAAGAGACGGCTCTAGCCTAGGCTTAATTCTCCGGGACCAAACGCCAAAATGGGACCCACCGGCCAGAAGCAAATGTCTTAATCCTAAAATCTTCTACTCCGTACAAAGAATGTGATCAAGAGAAAATAGTTTACAAATCAAAAAAGAAGTGATCTGAAAGTGTGAAAGAAAATCAGCTTGTGAACATTAGTTTTAATAAAGTGATTGAAAGTAAAAGCAGATCAATGCAAGCAATCACGGATTCTTATGAAAAAATAGTTAAAAAGTAACTGAAGCTTTTCAATGTGAAAAATGCAAGATCAATTTTAGAGTAAGGTTACTAGAGAATCACTCACAACGCTTTACAAAAGCCTTGCTTCTCTAATGACTTTTGTCTTACTGAGATTTTTGACAGTTGTGAAGAATTTTTACTGATGATACAGGACTTTCACTGCCGAGACTTCATAAATGAAGTTCTAAAGAGAGAAGAATACTATATAAGAAAGCTCACCTTGGATGACAATCTCCTTATTTTATTTCTATTATGAAGTTTTTATATAATTATTAAATTTAAGTTAACTAACGTAATCAATCACCTATTCGTACACATCACCTATTCGTACACCTCCCTACTATTTGATAAGCCTAGTGTCAAATTTCACAACAACCACAATGAAAATTAAGTTATTTATATTAAGAATTATTTCCTGTACGCCTAGAGCACGTACGTGCAGTATGTTTAATAATTCTACATACACTACACTGTGGTGCTGCACGTTTTCGTGGTTGAGACTCAGCAGCCTCAACCACTCCTTGTTCCCATTCATTGATCCTTCGTACACAAT